>RJWH01003820.1:0-132859 GCA_004363575.1 Solenodon paradoxus | reverse complement strand
GGACACGACACACCTGGGGTGGGGGCGCGCTACAACAGCCTGGTGCTGGTAAGTACCTCCCTGAGAGTCGGGTGGCCCAGCACACAGCAGAGAGCAAGCAGGGCTGTGTTTAAGGGTTCCAACCCAGAGGCAGAGAAAGAGAGGCCCAGAGTTCCCTGCAGAGCAGAGAGGAAATGCCTGCACAGTCCTGCAGGGCTGAGGGCCAGTAGGAGAGGAGAGGCAGGGCTGCAGCAATGTGGAAGAACCCTGGAGAACATGTCCTGGGAGGAGGACAGACACTGAGGCTGTTCTGTTGCATACTGCTGGATGCTAGATACAGAATAAATACACAATAAATATTTGTTAGAGGCAAGAATGTCTCTGGAGAAGTGGAGGCATGAAAATACATTGGCTTGGCAAGCTCTAGAGCTCTCCAACTGAACTGGAATCCGTGCTTCTCCAGGTCCTGACTGTGAGACTCTGGGTGAATGATGGGTAGCTTTCTGACCTTAATTTTCTTGTCTGTAGAATGGGTAGTATGTGAAGCATGCCTATCTCCGTGGGTGAATGAATATCAGGGCTAATAAAATATGGTGCACTGTAAACATGCAATAATTATTCTTTCTGACACCTCTTCCTGCTTATCCTTTTTTTCTTCTGATAGCAGTGAGCTTGATGACCATCCAGTTCAGTCAGAGGCTAGGTTTCAATCCCACTTTGCTTCTGTAACGCTGTGTGACCTTGAGCAAATCACTTAACCTCTCTGGGCCTCAGAGTATGCTTTATAAAGTGGGGGTTAAAAAAAAATACCTCTCGGCATGCCCTGGTGGAGTAGCAGTCAGAGCAGTTGCCTCCAGAGGAGTGCAAGCCACATACTGCTAGGTTCAAGTTCTGGGTCCTCAGAGAAACAATTCAGTGTGAAAATTTAAGTAAAAATCGAATAAAATGCTTCTTCCTCCTCTCTCTTCCTGCTTGCCTGCCGTCTTGCCCTCATTCCTGCCTGCACCTTTCCTTTAAAATAAAAAATACCTCTCCCTAAGTTTTTGTGAAGATTCAATTGCTAATGCATGCAAAAGGCGTAGTTCAAAGGTGCCTGGCACACACTCATGCAAGTGCTTAATAAACAGTGCTGTCTTTACGTTTGTTAGGTTCATCACTGAGTAAGAAGAGGAAACTGAGTGCGCAGACAAGCAGAGGTTTATGAAGGCACCTGAAGACAGGTGGATGGAGGCCAAGATGGCGGCAGCCCCCAGGGGTGGGTACTGCTGTGTGGCTTGGAATCAGGAATCAGGAGTCAGGGTATTTCGCAGAGCTTGCTGGTGCGGTATGGTTGAGCAACATGTCTCAATTCGCCCTGCAGGTCCAAAATAGAAAAACCATAAAACAGCCCTGCAGTAAATTCCAGCATTATCTTTGGTGATTATGATTGACCAGAATGTTCCTTCCCTCCTTCTCATGTCGAAAGGTCCGTGAGCTTGAGTTCCCATCAGCATGACATTATGAGCCTTAGAATGTTGGTTATTTCCATTTTTGCTATTGTGTGTTACTATTGTCGACCGGACGCCTGCACTTAAGAAGGGACGAGGACTGGAGTGGACATGAATGTCAGATGTGCGCGGTTTGGAGTCATGTCTTGCCAGGAAGGATCCTGTCCCCAGGAGGCAGGGTCAGGTTGAAGGTACACGTATCTTTCTGCAAGTTCAGGGAGCCACTTTCACATTTGCATGATTCCCGAATGGAGGGGCGGAGCAGCACAACAGTTCAGGTTATTCCCCCACCCCACCCCTAAGGGTCGAAGTCCCCAGAGAGGAAAAAATGCCAGTTGCTGGGATGCCCATCATTCGGTCCGGTCATTCTGGGAAGCACAGTCCTGATTCACCAGGAAAGAAAAGAAGGGGCTGGGTAAGAGTTCTGTGTCTTCACAAAGTTTCTGCTTTCTGTGGCATTTGAATCTGGGTGAGTAGCAAATATTTTTATATTTTTTTTCCTCAAACAACGCTTTGTCTCATGTATTTACATCTTTGTTTTTAAAACATGTAAGTATATTTTAATATAAAAGAATTGTGTAACCATGATGGTACATGGAAGACGAAGTATTTTATCTTTGAAGGTATTCAAAATGATGGTCCTCAGTGCTCAAAGACACTGTTTCACATCATTTTTATTTTTTTTAATTTTAATTTTTTTAGAGGACAGGTGTAGGCAGGAATGAAGGTGAGTAGGCAGACAGGCAGGTAGAGAGAGGAGGTTTATTTTGATTGAGTTGTTCATATTGGTTGTTCCCGCCCCCAAATCTGAGAAGGAAGTTTGAATCCTTGAGATGCATGTGGGCTGCGCTCCTTGGAGGTGGCAGACGTAACCGTGACTCCACCGGGGCATGCCATTTTGATTCTTTTTTTTTTTTTGTGGTAATATTAAACAAAGTTCAGGCATGCATGTTTATAGATTGACCTCTGTAGTGATCATTATAGTGTGCCACTAGAAGTCCAAGTTTACCCTTCACCACAATTGACCCCATTTTACCCCCTAAGAAGGGGGGAGATTTTTTTTATCCCCTTCCCCTGTCCCTTCCAGGAACTATTAATTTGATCTTACAGTCTAAAAGTTTATTTTTGTTTTATTTAGTTCATTCATTTCTTTATGTTTTACATATGAGTAAAATCATCGTGTTTGTATTTCTCTGTCTGATTTATTTCCCTAAGCGTAATCAGAGAGCCCTGTCTCTCCCTCTCACAGGACGTGGGGGCCTGTAAAGATTGCTCCCAACCTTTCATGTATTGACACCCCCCCACCACATGCAGAGATTTTACATCAGCTATTCGATAGGAGTAAAGTTCTTAGAAGGAGAGGAGGTAGGTGGTGATCTCCAGGAAACAGTTTTATTTGCCCTGAGAACTATCATTCCTAAGGTAGGATGACCATACCTGGCAGGTGTGATTCTGGAAACATCTGGATGGTCAGTCCTGCTGGCAATCATGTGGAATGCAGCCCCACCGGCCCAAAAGGGCAAATCAGTAACCCCATCCTGTCTTGATTGGTGAATGTTGATCTTTCCTTCATCACATGTCCAGGCTCTTCTGGTTTTACTTAGGGACTGTGATCTCCCCCAAATGCCCATCAGTCATTTCTCTGTATTTTTTGTTGTTGTTCCCCATGGGCCACAGCTTTCATAATCTGTGCGTCTGAGCCATGGGTGGGGTGGGTAGGAGGAGAGAGAGGGTCTTTGTATTTTTTATTTGGATTTTTGCACATCATAGTTTTAATTTTCAAGAAGTGATAAGAAAGACAGAGATACATGTCAAAATTATTTCCAATAATGCTAACGAGGAGACAAAGTTAAGTACTTCCTGCTCCTGTCTCCTACCCCAGCTCCTGCGCAGCCAGGCACCTTGAACCAGGTGAGGTTTTTGTTCTTTCCTAACTAAAAGTCTCAATGACTTCTTGCTTTGTCAAATGTGTAGTCTGTGGTGGCTTTGCAACTCTTATTCCTTCTTTCCCCGTCTTTATTATTACTTGCATTTTTAAAATTTGTTCTTTTTTGGCTGCTCCCCGTTGGCCCCATGGTTTACACTAGGCATAGTCCACATGCACCCCCAAACCCCTGGTTCCAGACCTGGGGCTGGGGAAATATAGAATAAAATGCCTCTTCCTCCTCTCTCTTTCTGCCGGCTGCCTACTCGCCTTCATTCCTGCCCACACCTTTTCCTAAAACAATCAAACAAAAACAAAACATTGGAAAAAGAGAAAGAAAGAAGGAAGGAAAGTCATGATCCTGGTATGAACCAACTACACGCTGACCTGACTGTGAGCAATCGAAGGGGCTCCTGGAAAGAAAACTCATTTCACCTGAGCTTAGACTCGGCTTTCTTCATTGCTCAGATTTATCAAGAGTCTCATGTCCTTTCCTACGGTGCAGCTGCCATAATAGGCATGTAACTCTAACCTTGTAGACACATATGTTGGATTTCCGTTTCTGTAATCCACCTAGACATACAATAAGAACTATATCCTTGCAAGTTGATAAGACAGAATATACCTGTATCTAAACTGCACTGTGTCAAAATTTGGTGCTGCTTCTAGGGACCAAAGTCTTGGTCTTATGAAGTGAGGACTCAGAAAATAGTACCTGAAATTTACGGAGCTGTCAGTATATCGCCTTTAGCATTGTTCTCACCTGGGAGTGATTTTGCCTCCAGGAGACATGTGCAAAGTCTGGCAAATTGGTTGTCACCTCGAGGGTTTGTATGTGGGGGTGCTTCTGATGAGTAGAACCCAGGGGTGCTCTTAAATAGCCTGCAGGCACATCCCCCACAGCATGGAATTATTGGGTCCAATATGTCAAATATGTGAAGTTTGAGCACCATGACTGTTAGCTATAGAAAGAACAAAATAATTTAAAGAAAGTGAGTAGGCAGGCAGGAAGAGAGAGGAGGAGGAAGCTTTTTATTCAATATTTAGCTGTTCATCTTGGTTGCTCTCTGAGCTGCAAACTTGGGATGTACACGGACTGCGCCAGGCTGACTTAATCACTAAGCCACCAGAGCACACCTCTCTCTTTTTTTTTTTTTTTTAAAGAGAGGAAGGAACGAAGGAGAGACGAGAGGGAAGGAGGGAGGAAAAAGCATTTTTACTTAGTTGAGTCACTTAAGCCCCTTTTCTGGTCCCTTACATTCCATACCCCACCTCCCAGCGCATCCCAGTCATCTGAGCCACAAGAGAGCATCTGAATCATGACTTTTTTGTTCAGTTTTTGGGAAACGGCTGGGCATTTCTATTTGTCTTTAATTTTCTTGTGTGCCAGGAAACGTACATGACATCCACTGCCTCTGACCATCCAGTCCGTCATCCGGGCTCTTTGCTTGCTTGCAGGGTTTGGAAGGACTGATTTCCAGGCCCGCTGCACAGCTTTCCGTTGTCTTCTGAAAGCCCTGTCTCTCAGATAGTCTTTTATCCTGCTTCGGTGTATCCTTGGGTGATTTTTAGCAACTGCACACTCAGGGAGGCAAACTTTCTCACACCTGGCATATTGACCTGTGTCTCTAGTGTGCCCTCAAGCTTGAGTGCTTGCTTCTGCTGGGCAGGATTCTAGATTAAAAGTCACTTTCCTCCAGACCTGTGAGGACACGCACCCATTGCCGGTAGCCTCCATTGTTGCCAACAACGACAATAAGTCTGGCGCCAGACTGACTTATTTCTGTGTAGATTAAATGATCATTATTTCCGAACTCTTCCAAGATTTTCCAATTATGATCTACTGATCAGGAAGTGTTTGAGGGTGGGTGCTTCTCGTTCCTTTTCTGTCCACATTTGGTGACCTGTTCAGTTTGAAGACCCATGTCTTTCTTTAGCTCAGGGCATTTTGTTTTATTATTAAATACAATGATCTCAAACCCTCTGTCTGTTTTGAAACTTGGATTTTATTGGATTTCTGGGGTCAGTTTTCCAGACCTGGTAATATGTCTAATATGTTTTGAATTAATGTTTTTACTCTATTCTGGGAGATTTCCTTGACGTATTAAATTTTAAGTAGCTAGGCAGTCATATTTTTAAACTTCTTTTTGCTCTCTTTTTTCTTCTGATATCCAAAACCCTCACCCTGAACTGAATTGTACCTCTCTGGCAGCCTAAGGTCCCAAGTAAACAAATATACTATTATTATTCTGTCAAGGGCTTGGGGATGACCTCCCAGGAGCCAAGGGTAAAGGGCAGACCTCTCTTTGGATGATGTTAAATTCTTTAATACATTATATCTATTCTAAAATTAGGGAGAAATCTATAATACCAAGATGGACCAACCTACTTGGTCTCTAGCATGTTTAAATGTCATTGCTTTTTCACACCCATGAAGGCAATCCCTACCTGCCTGCCCTGAGCTTGGCCATTTCTTGGCACTGAGCTGGATGGAATGTCCCACTTCTGCTCCTTTCCCCTGGTGCCTGTTCCGATCTACAGTTTTCCCTACCCTGGTTTATCCATCAAAGCCTCCATTCACTTTCTGTCATCTGGAAATGCATCATCATCTCCTATCACATGGCTCCCTCCTTGCCTTGTTCTTGACATTATTCTGGGTTTACTCTCTTTTATATACCCACTTAGTAAATTCACTGGGACTTTAGGAAAGGTCATCCAGGGGCTCAATCTGTCATCTTAAATCTTGAATTTTTTTTTCGTTGTTGTTGTTACTTGCTGAACATTTTGTTTCTTCATCCTGAGTCACTTCAAGAAATATGTCATGTGATCCATCAAGGACAAATGAAATTGGGCATGTGGCTCAGTTAAGACATTCAGAAGTTGGGGTTCTGAGGACCCAGACACTGGCCCTGGGTATGAACTAGCCATTTTGCTGTGAATTACTTTATATCACTGGAAACTATAAGGCATGATGGTGCCAGTTTTGGAACCAGACTGCCTGGGTATATAGCCAAGCTCCACCCCTTCCTGGCTGAGTTTCCGGGTCAGGTTACTTAGCCCTTCTGCCCCTCAATACCCTTCTCAGTAAAATAAGGGTAATCACAGCACTGATTGCTAACACTGTGGGAAGGATTCAGTGGGTTCACACCTGTCAGGTCTTCATAACAGTGTCTGTCATCCTAGTAGTTGTCCTCTTATCACGGGCTTCTGCTTCTGTTTTCCTCTCTACATCTGGAACACTAATACTTAGATTGTGTTATGTAGTATTTAAGTAAGCACTATAAGAATGATTATATCATAGGCATTTGAATTAATCTGTTTAGGAACTAAGTTTCTAGCCCAAGAGGTGAATCCAGAAGGGGTTCTTTCTCATCTAAAAGAGGGAGGTGTGAACCAGACCCAGAATCAGAGGCTCACCCCGGTTTTACTGCCCCTCCTCTCTCCCGAGACGCAGCATTGAAGGAAGGGAAGGTCCTGAGCCTCAGGAGCATTGAGGTTCATCATTTTTTCACCAGCAGGATTTGGAGCACAGTGACAGCAGGAAAGGGAGGAGGTCCTGTAACCTAAACATCTCAAGGAATTGGGGTCCTTCCTTGGGAAGCAAAAGAACCCACTCTTTTTTGCTGGCAGAACTCAGTGAGCGAAGAGCCATGATGCGTATCTCGTATTGTCTATGGCTCTTCCAGAATGGGGTCCTGGTTCTTCTGGGGCAAACTGGAGCTGTTCAAGCAGGCAAGAAGGTGCCAAGAAACAGGAGCCCATCTACTCTTTCCCTCCCACCTCCCTGCTTGCTCTGCAGCCCCACTAACTGGCTGGTGTGCAGTGATTCTCAAATCCTGGTGCACACACATACACACACACAAGACACCTGGGAAAACCCATACAAAGACAAATCTCCAGGCCCCATCCCAGACCCAGTGAATGAAAACTTCAGGGGTTAGGACCTGAGCCAGGTGGTTTTCCCAGGAGGGATGGGGATCCCAGGACACAGGTCAAGTTGTTCAGTGATAACACTGCGACAGTTCTGGGCACACGGAAATGAGTTGGCCATGGGCTCCCATCTCCTGCCAGCTTCCAGGTGACCTCTAAGGTTCACCCCAACCTCATGTTCCCTGATGTACACTCGTCAGTGAAGCTTTAAAGGTTGGATTTCCTGTAGGTTCATCCTTCCGTCTTTCCCTTCCTTAGACTTGCACTGTGCTGTAGATGGTGGCCCATGTTATGGGTGTTTAAATTAAAAGTAATTCAAACCAAATACAGTTAAAGATCATTCTTCAGTTACACTGGCCATGTTCTAAATATTCAATAGACGTGGGAGGCTCGTGGCGGCCACGTTGGACAGCGAGCACTGCCATCATCATGGCAAGTTCTAGAGGACAGAGTTGTCTTAGGTGACCTCTAGAGTAGAGCTTTTCAGCCTTCCCACTACTGACATCTGGGGCCATTTGCGAGGTTGTCCTGTACACTGTGGGGTGTTCAGCAGTGTCCTTGGAGTCTGGATGCCAGTATCACACCCTGAACCCCAGTGGTGACAACCACAGTGACTCAGACCTTGTGATGTGAAATGGGGCACAAAGCCGCATTGATGAGAATCACCATCCTTAACCTAGGGCTTTCATAACCTCTTCCTAAAACAGGACACAAGCCAGCACCGCTCCCTGCCCCTCACACAGAGCTTTGGCGGCCAGAGAGCGCAAGCTCCCTATTGTAATTCAGTTGCATCATCCGGCTTTGTGTCTAAGGCCTCTGGGCTTCTCTTATTGAGGGACAATCCCAGACGCAAGAAAGTCTTGTGACAAATGGCATTTGTGTTGGGAGGGGTTGGGGTTAGAGTAGCGGTGAGACCCCTGGAAGAGGTTTGGTCCAGCTACTGCCCCCCAAGAAAACATGATAGTGACAGAAAAGGTATTTTAGCTGGTGCCATGAGGGGCTTTGAGACATTCACATTAATCAAAGAATGATCTCCTTCTAGCTTGTTCTTGATTCTTCCTCGTGGAGGTTAATTGGCGACATTTGCCAACCTTATCTTACCAAGTTTTTCCATTTGTAGTTTAAAAGTATATCAGAACTCCATTCAGTGTTAAAGAAGCATAAATGAGGTACCTTAGACCATTCTCTGTGGGGTGTCTGCCTCGTTGGGGTGATGCTGTCCATGAGATGAAAATTCAAGTTGTCTTTCTAGCTTCTTTTTCACACATGTTCAATAACCCCAGAATCTTATATATATGTGTGTGTGTGTGTATGTATTTATGTATCTATGTTTATATATGCACACATAGGTTATATACACACATATACAATATATAATGTATATATAGATGCATGCATATCTATACATAATTCATAAAATAAGATTTTTTTCCAGAATCAAGTAAATGTCTTCAAAATTTAGCAAATTCTTGATGGAGGGAAGACAGATTACTTAGAAGATGTAACCATCTAGTTGTACTGAGCATTCTCCCCTCCTATGCATTTTCGACATTGCTTTCTCCCATATTTTCCAAGGCGTTCAGACATGGGGCTCAGAATGTGTCTGAGCTGAAGGAGGAAGCGGGTGCTAAGAGCCCCGTGGGGCCTGCACTGATACCTTTGCTGAAGGGAGGTTCTGTTAGATGAGTGATTGAAGGGTGTGCCTTCACTTGCTTTTAAGAAATGTTTACATTGCCTTTATTTCCTTGTTCTAAACATTATACACCACAGATTAAAGGTTCCAAAGCATTTATTTGCCATGGCATTGATGCTGGTAGCCAAAGTAATCATTACGCGAAAACAGCAATCCGAGAAAGAACCATGGAGAACTTGAACTGCACCATCAATGTCTCTGTCACTGCTGAACGTGACTGTGCCCCAGCACGGGGCCAGTAACCCCGGCAACTTTGGAGACCTAGGGCTGCCTGCACCTTGCTGTCAGAATGCCTTTCCAAGGTCAGTGCCTGGGAAAGGAATTGAGGCTTCTAGAACAGAGATGATGAAAGCTTGGTTGAAATGAGATGCCTGAGCATGAGTTCTGTTTTCTTTTAAAATTCCTTTTCCTTCCCTTTCAGGAATTTCTGAAACTATAGGCTGGTATTGTGTGTGTGTGTGTGGTAGGGAGAGGGAGGAGTATGCACTTATTTATTGTATAACCTCTAGTGTTTCCAAAATGCCATCATTTGTGGCCCCCTTCATAATATTTGCCCCCTTTTCTTACCTTGCATACTGTTATCTCTCTGCTCTTTGTACCTGGTAGAAGGAAACTTATGTCATTAAATGGAAAACTTGTATCACTTGCATATAAATATTGTTGACATATAGGCATGCAGGGAAAGCCAAACATCTTACTCAACTCTAGCCAGGCTATTCTGAGTGAAAGAAGCCAGTCTTGAAGGGCTCCATTCTGTTCGATGCTATCTATATGACATGTTGGAAAAGGGGACCGTCTAGGAGCTGATGGGCGTAGGGCCTAGGGTGGGAGACTGACTGCAGAGAGGCAGCATGGGGGCGTTTGGGGGGATGGAGCTGTATCTGACCGTGGTGGTGGCCATGCGTGTGTTCAGACTCAGGAGACGCTGCATCAGAAATATTGCAGAGTATGTTCATTTAACACAGTAAAGAATTAAATTGTAGTCCTAAGTTGTGGTCTTGGAGTTTGCAGCCTTGCTTTATTTTTGTTGAAAAGGAGATTAAGAAATGTTCCGAGAGGTGATTAAGACCTCTTAGCACAGACGTTTTACTTAGTTGTTAATTTAAAATTTTGAATGGGATTAAAAAGGAAGGAACTCTCTCTGGGAGATTCTTTGCTACTTTCCATGGGAGAAAAGGTCATTTCAAGCACCTCTGGACTGACCTGAAACCACTGATTGTAAATGGGATGTGTTTGTACCCAAGAATGGACATAGGCATGAGAAGTGCAGGGCTGAGTGCTCCCCTCCCTCACCCCTCCCGGCTGATCCTGACTGTAGGTTGTTTTCTTTCCCTCTGACTGAGGCTGGCTGTCACCAAGATGGGCTCCAGTCAGTGGATGACATCAGCGAGAACGTCACAGGAAACATTTATTCATTCACTCATTCAGTATCCATTGGTTGTCTTTTACATGCCAGGCATGGTGCTAGATGCCTGCAATATGCTGATAAAAATAGAATAAACCCTGCCCTCACAGAGCTTTCAGTCTAGAGAAGCACAAATATTGAACAAGCACACACAGTTAATACATAATTACAAACCTGGGTATCCTGTGGGTTAAAAGGGTTATGAGAGAGAATCTCAAGGGGAGTTATTTGGATGAAGAGAAATAAAGGAGGCCTCTCTGAGAAAACAGCATTTAAGCTGAGAATTTAAGGGTGATGAATTAACCAGCCCAAGAATGCAGGGAAAAGCATTTAAGCACAGGGAACAGCATGTGCTAAGGCCATGACCCAAGAAAACAAGTCTGTGGCTTCAGTGAAGAAGTCATCAAAGTATGCCCAAATGCAAAATGTGTTCAAATGCAGCCTGTGAACTAAGAATTTATTGTTGTTGTTCTAAAGGTTGCACCAAATTTTATCCAGTCATCATCCAGCAAAGTAAACAGCTAATATTTTACCACGTCCATACACCAATATGTAAAATGTATGGAACTCCAATGACCTTTCCACTGTAGTCTCTTCTCCTCTTATTTTCTTGTTACAAAAAATATGTAAAAGATGTAGCTATGAAAAATACTTTTTAAGAAAGGAAGAGTGTTCAACTTCTTAAAAATTATGAAGAGTCTAAATATTCTTGATACTATTCTGAATTGAGGCATTGTGACAGACATGCTTTTCTTTGGATATGAGTTTTTTATAGGCATAATATTGATGGGTCCTTTTTTTGAGTCATTCAGCCATTGTCTTTTGATTGGTGAGTTCAATCCATTCACATAAGAATGGTTTTTATATATTTTTTAATTGTCGGGGGTAACTCAAGAGAAGAATAATAGTTCCTGACACATGAAAACTCTGGGATGTTGACATTTTGGTGTCCCTAAATTGGAACACGGACACTCTCCTTCAATGATATGGGTCTAGCCAGAAGCTTCGTGGCTGCTCTATGGTTCATAATGTTTGCAAAGCTTAAAATCTTTACTCTCTGGCCCTTTACAGAAAACGTCTCCTGAGCCTGGTCCAGAGGGTGATAAACAAGGGGTGAGGTGGGCAGATGCTGGTCACAGAAAACTTTACAGACCATATAAGGTGTTGAGATACTATTCCAGATTCAATGACAAGTCATTGAATAAGATTGGGGGAAGGAGAGGGAATTCTTGAGTCATTTTTTAATCTGCACCCCATAGTCTAGTTTGTTTGGAGCCCCTGGGAAGCCTATTCTTTGGATACACAAAGAAATCCTCTTCACTCTGCTTGAAACGCCCAGGTTTTGCATCTCTCTGCTCTCGGGCACCCGGGTTGAGAAGGTACTCTGTGAGCATGACGTTTGTCAGCTATCTTTGTCAGACGGAGCTGGGCTGGAAATGTGTTCAGGACTGTTGGTTTGCAATTTTCTTTTATTGCCGAGATGGGTGTGATGGTCAACACTTCAATGACAAGTAAGTTTTGCCTGTGTTGAGACTTTAAGTGAATGGCTAAATTTAAAGACTCATTTTGCTTTGATTTAAAGCTTAATGTAGCTTATTTGGGAATTAGGGAAAAAGCATTCACCTTGTCAGCTTATTTCTGCCTTTTTTCTCTCCCGCTTTCACCCCAGATACAGTGCTTTAGTGTTTTACTCTTGTAAAAACTGATTTTTATTTTGAAATGACTGATTTAGAAAAATCCCTGTTTCCTTTTATTTTGGTCTTTACTAGCCTTTTTTATTTTAATTCTGGTAAAAAATATATATGTATATATGTGTGTGTATATAAATGTATATGAAACATTATATTTATCAACGTGACCGTTTTAAGTGTACAGCTCAGTAGTGTCTAATACACTGGCACTGTTGCGTAACCATTCCCCAGAGTTTTTTTGTTTTTCAAAACTGAAACTCTATACTCATTCAATAACAACTCACACCTCCCGCTCCCTGTAGCCCCTGGCAACTGCTCTTCTGCTTCCCATTTCTGGGGTTTGAATACTGTGGGTAGCTCAGGAAACTGGGAATATAGAGTATTTGTCTTTTCGTGCCTGGTTTATGTCACTGGGCATGATGCCCTGCAGGGTTCATGTATATTACAGCATGTAGCAGAATTTCCTTTTCTTTTTTAAGGCTGAAAATTATTCCAGTGTGTGGACAGAAGGAACTCATGTTGGTTTTCTATTCATCCTTCAATCTCCATACTGAGTTACTTCCATTTTTTGACTCTTGAGAATAATGGTGTTATGAGCATGAATGTGCATATCTCTTTGAGACCCTGCTTTCACTTGTTCTGGATGTACACCCAGAAGTGGAATTGCTGAATCATACGGTATTTCTGTTTTCACTTTTTAAAAGAACCATCATATTGCTTTCCATAGCAACTGCGGTCTTACATTTCTACCAGCGGTGCAGAAGGTGGCAATTTCTCCACATCTTTACCTTCACATGTTATTTTCTGTTGCTGTTGTTTTTTAAGCACTTTATTTATTTTTACTTAGTTGCTCCCCCTGGCCCGGGGTCTTGAACCTGGGATCTTGGGATGTAGGTGGGACTGCTCCCAGGTGTACTGGACCGATAGGCCACCAGGGAAAGCTCTTTTGTTGTTGATTTTAGTGGTGGCCATTCTCATGGATACCAGGTGATATCTCATTGTGGTTCTGATTTGTGAATTTCTTGATGACTGGTGATTTTGAGCGTCATTTCACGTTTATTAGATGTTTGTATACTATCTTCCAAAAAATGTCCATTCAAATCCTTTGCTCATTTCTCAGTCTGGTGATTTGTTTTGTGGTTGTGGTCAAGTTGTAGGATTTCTCTATATAGGCTAGATATGAACTCCTGCTCAGATACTACAGATATTTTCTCCCATTCCTTAGGTTGCTGCCTTTTCACTCTTCTTTTTTTTTTTTTTTTTAAGGAAAGGTGCAGGCAGGAATGAAGGCGAGCAGGCAGGCAGAGACAGGAGGAAGAAGTGTTTATCTGTATTTAGTTGTTGACAGTGGTTGTTCCCCGTGGACTTGGGATGCAAATGTGAGTCCTGGGGATGTGTGTGGACTGTGCTCTCAGCTGGAGGCTACTGACCCAATGGCTGGTCTACGAGGATGCACCCCACGTTTCACTTCACTTTGCCCTTTCATGTACAGTTTTAAACTTTGGTGTCATCTAGTTTGTCTGCTTTTACCTCTGTTGCCTCTGCTTTTGGTATCATCTCCAAGAAATCATTGCTAAATCCAGTGTTGTGAAACTCCCTGTTTTCTTCTAAGGATTGCACAGTTTTTGCTCTTACTTCTAAGTCTTTGATCCACTTGGAGTTACTGTTTGTCTCTAGTGTAAGGTAAGAATCCAGCATCATTCTTCTCATGGGGACCAGTGTTTTCAGCCCCACTTATTGAGCATCCTGTCTTTCCCCCCACTGAATAGCTTGGGTACCTTTGCTGAAAAAACATTTGACCCTACAAGATAGGGTTTATTTCTGGGTTCTCTCTTCTATTTCATTACCTGTGTGTCTGTGTTTATGCCAATTCTTGGCTCCTTTTGCTCAGTCTTACTTATTATTTTCCTTTCTACAAAGAATTTTTTTTATACTTGAGTTAGTGTTATTCTGTTTTTTGTTTTCTATTTTTAATAAATGGGGTAGGAAAAACCCTGCTCCTATTTCCTTTTCCGTTTGAGCCATCTTCACTGGTTGTTCTAAATATGTAACTAAGTAAAGAGGGTAGAGATTAAGAAACAGATTCAAACCCCTGTCCCCAATTACTGTCTGTGAGAACTCAGAGAAGTTACCATCTCCTTCAAAGACTCAATCTCCTCCTCTGTAATCGGGAGTCTGAAGAGCCACACACACCAAGGTTAAGCAAGCATATGCCTGCACCTCATTCTGCTGGCTGCGAGTAGAGAGAAGAAGCTACTGTGAAAAACACCTTTTCTTACTTTGTCCATTTCACTTCTTAACTCAGATTTCACTTTCATCCAGATGTCACTCCTCTCTCTTTAATAAAATAAATTTACCCACTGCTTTCCTTTCCTCTTCTTTTTCCTATACATTTTTCTTGATGTCATTGACTTGGAAAGTTAGAAATACCCTTTTAGATCTCTCCCTATTCATCTCAGCCTGACTCTGATTTCTCAGACACAGATGTGGATAGGGGAAGGAGTGATGATTTTTTTTTTAAAGAGTAAAAGGAAAGGAGAAGAGGAAGAAGCATTTTCTAAAGGAAGGAAGGAAGAGGATACACTCTTATTTATTTATTATTTTTGGTTGTTCCCTTCTGGCCTTGGGTCTTGAACCCAAGTCCTTGGGCTTTACAAGGTCTATACCTCAGTCACTAGCTTAGCACCTGAGCCACCAGGGCGCACCAGGAGTGGTGATTCTTGTCCCCAGAGGACATTTAGCAATGCCTGGGACATCTTTGGTGGCCACAACTTGGTGGAGAGGTCATCTAGTGGGTAGAGGCCAGAGGTACTGCTGAACAGCAGATGATACATAGGACCGGCCCCAAATGCCAATAGTGCTGAGAATGAGAAAACTTGATTTAACTGAGGCTAATCCTGCCATTCTTGATTTTCTCTATTAGCTTCTGACACTTGCCTTTTTGCAAACTGCATCTGCTAGTGACCGAATATAATCTAGGGGAAAGGAAGGAGGATTCACTTGGTGAATATTCCTGGTGTCCTTTGGGGGTAATAATGTGAAGATGGATTGCTATTTACTCACAGCTGTTGGAAACTAGCACAACTACTGGGAGGTCAGCTCCAGTGAAATGGAAAACATTCAAACCAAAGAAAAACACGTCCATGACTCTCCCTTGGAGAAATTTTCTCAAGAAAGTAGGACAAGGAGATTTGGATAGATGTACATTGGTCATCAAGGTGTTGGCAAGATGATGGTCCTTCTGATACCTGTTGGGGTAGGATCCTTACTTGTTCTTCCAAGTATGGTAACCCCAGACCCTCCTTGTCTTGTGGCTGTAGCGCCAGTCTTCAGAGTGGTTCTGCAATGTCTGTTCACACATTCCTTCCTCTGTGCATGCCCATGTCCACTGGTGTTGAATTAGGACCCACCTAATGACCTCATTTTCATTTGACTACCTGAGTAAGCACCCTGTTTCCAAATAAAGTGCCATTCTGAGATATCAGGAGTAAAGACTTCAACATACCTTTTTCCAGGTACACAATTCAACTCCTAGCATATGACCGTGAAAGTCACACCCCAAAGTCATGATAGTTGGTTTCCAGGAAAAGAAGAGGCGGGAATTGATGGGAGACTGGATCGGGGCGAGGCAGAAGAGAGATTGGACTTGACCGTAATGTTCTACTTCTTGGATGAAATTAACATGTCAGGAATTAATACGAAAGTAATTGGCATTCATTAATATTTGTTCACTTATTCTCTACTGAGGTCCAATTCTTTTAAAGTTATTAAGAAGGTTAGAGTCGTTATTTCCCAGTTGCTTCTGCCCCTGAGTTGTACAGTATGACTCAGTCTTTGATAGAAGTCAAAGTCCTCTGTCTTCTGATTTTCAGGACGTGGCTCTGCCTGCCATCAGTGAGTTGGAATATTCAGACTTTAGACCAACATCAGAGATCAAAACAGTCAGTAAATCATCTGCGAATTCAGCTCCTGTCAAAAGCCAGCCTGGGAGAAGCCCTGAGCATATGTGACACCCATCCATCTCTGCAGATCACAGTAGTTTGTGCAAAGTTTGCTTCTGTTTAGAACAAAGTGAGTATAATCATGATAAAAGAGTAAGTTTTTATGAATTAAATCTATTTGATTGAATAGATGGCCCTTTCCTTTTGAGAGTGGGTCCCTCTCTTTTTTTTAAATGTCTGAAAAATGTTTTATGAAATGGTAGTGATTGTAGATCATGAGCGCTGTTGTTGCTTCTGATATCCTTATTTAAAATAAAATGTTTCTTCCCCTGCCTCCTCCAAAACTCTTTTAAAAATGTGGTTGACTTATTGTTTGGTTATAAGGATTTTTAAATTTAAATTTAATTTCATGGATTGGTGGATGTACCCTTGGCTTGCAATGCTATACTACTTTCAGGAACATAGTTTCACACCTAGATAAATGGGGGTACCATGACATGCCAACCCCCAGAGCTCCAGTCCCCTTCGCCACTGTCAAACTGACTCCCGCTCCTGTAGTTCTCTCCTCGCTTTTTCCTCCCATCTGGTAACCACCATTTTGATTCCAGAGTCTAAGACTCGCTTTTGTTGTGTTTTGTTAGTTTGCTTTGTTTCTTTCTATTCCACATACAAATGAAACCATCCAGTAGTTGTCTTTCTCTGACTTATTTTGCTTAGCAGAATCACTTAAAGTCCATGTTTTTGGTGGATCTATTTGAAATTGAGACAATGGTGGCTCATTGGAAGTAAGAATTTCTGTAGAACCACTTTCATAATTTTGTCCTTAAGAATGTACATATCTGATATCAGTCATAGGATTGCAGCGAGCATAAACAATGCTGACTCCATTTGAGTTGAAAGGTTTCCCTTGGCCATATTAG
This sequence comes from Solenodon paradoxus, assembly GCA_004363575.1. Taxonomy (NCBI): domain Eukaryota; kingdom Metazoa; phylum Chordata; class Mammalia; order Eulipotyphla; family Solenodontidae; genus Solenodon; species Solenodon paradoxus. The sequence goes on along the minus strand of RJWH01003820.1, from coordinate 115,889 downwards.
CAGGACGAAGTTCAGCCCTTGAAAGATAAAGCATACACCTGAAATGAGACTGTGCCTTTGATAGAGTGATGTCCTGATTTGGTAGTGATCAGGCTGCTTGTTTTGCAAACCCTGGCTCTTCTTTCCTTGTCTTTCAAGTAATAAATAACTTCAATGAGCAACGTTAACCTTTGCACAGTTCGTGACTGCATGGCCTTATGCCTGGTGATGATGTTCCAGCCCAAGACAAGGAAGGTGAAAAGGAAATCAGAGAGAAGAACCATAGGCCTCCATCTTTGCTGGCACATGTGGATCTAGAACATTCTCTATGATAACTCTATGGTATTCATTCCATTCTGAGAGGTGTTGTTCTTGATTTGGCCCATTCCCCCCATCAATAGGTTTTGGGGTTGTTTCAGTTTTTTGTCATTACACAGCAAGCTTGGCCTGATAACTTTTGATGACTTGGGGTCCCTACATTTTGTGAGGTTACTTTGATAACTACAGAACAGAGCTTGTGAATGGCTTGTCTAGGCTTATGTTGGCTTATGTCTGGGAAGGCTAAGAGACCGTAAAGATCCAGTTAAATAGTCTAAATGTGACTTAACTGAAACAGTCAAGTGGAAAACCCTAAAAGAATGTCAAAATAGATGGTTCATGGCCTTTATTAGGAAGGTACTAGAACAACCAAATTTGAAGGAAAGATGTAGTATTCTCAGTACACAGCTATTAAAAAAAGAAGATTAAATCCTGCCATTTGCAACAGCACGGATGGAACTAGAGGGGATTATATCTAATGAGATAAGTCAGAAGGAGAAAGGCAAATACGAGATGATTTCACTCATATGTGGAATATAAAGAAACAAAGCAAATGAACAAATAAGACACAACAAAAACTAACCCTTGGGCTCTGATGACAGAATTGACATTACCAGAGGGGAAGAGGTTGGGGGTGAGAGCAGTGGACAGTGGTGGAGGACTACTTGAAATTTCGTGGTCGCTGTGGTGTGTTATCATATATTTGACGAAGACTGAATCTAGACATATAAAACTTAAATTGTGTTGAAAACAGTGTTGCCTTAATTAAAAAAAAAGTGTTATTTAAAAAAGAGAAAAATATGGTATTCTTTTTGTGCTTTTTCAAGGCACAACGCAAAATTATTTCTTTGAGAGGGCATGGTATTTGTTCCTCTAATAGTTAATAGGAAACCATGATGAGGTTCTCAGAACACTGCTTCCATTCATTTGGCAGTCAGAACCAGATTATTTCCTTGTCGTTATTTCCTACTGCTTCGTCTTTCCCAGCCTTCTTCTGCGTCCATAGCTTTTTGTTCGTGCAGTGCAGGTGGTAGCGGTTAGAACACCATTTGTGTCTGGACTCTGAAAAAGACTCACAGCTTCCGTCAGGTGACATTGGTAGAACAGAGAACGGTATCAGCTGGCTTGAAACTAATTATTGGCTGATTACGTATAACATCTGTCTGTCAGTCTGTCTGTCATCTGTCTGTCTACGTTTTTTCATCCATCCATTCCATCCATCCATCCAACCATCATCTGTCTGTCTATTCATCTATTAACTTTCTATCTATCTACCATCCCTCTGTTTACCTATCTGGCATGCTTGTATGCGCTATATGCATATACATGAATATTATATATAGATACATATATATGAATGAATTTGTCTAAGATTTTCTTGTAGTCCAGGTCTTCTTAAATTTTTTTGGCACCTCTCATGCCATCAGTTCATAGGCATGGCTCCCGCAGCTCAGGCTCCTTTCTGTTAGTTCTCACAAATGTGCTTCTCTGGGTGAAGCAGGCTGGCGATTCAGTGGAACCCAAGTAGCTTTCTCTTTGGCTTCCTTCTTTTTCTGGTCATTTTCCTTCACACCATTCAGGAAGCCCTCTCGGCGTTTAGACAGCTTCATATGCTGAATATGAGCGTTAATTCACTTGGCAAAAATCTTACTCTGTACTTGTTTGTTGAAGACAAGGTCAACTGCACGCTGCATGACCCTGTGGACTCTTCCCTTTTGCCCTGGGAACATGCGAGGGGCATTCCTTTTTGAACAGGGCCCATTCCCTTGGTGTCTACAATATCACCTTTCCTGTAGAGTTGCATTTATGTGACCAAAGGAGTAGTCACATGTTTCCTGCAAAGCCTGGAGTTCCTCTCCTCTTTCCCTGGTGCTGGACATTTTGGAAAAATACTGGAAGATGCTGGTTCCAGTCTAAAGAATTTGTCTGCGATTTTAAACAAAAACCAAAATGATCTTGTAGACATCAGTGGACTAGGCTCAGTTCTGCTGCATCAAGATAGGGCTGGGCTGGGCTCCATTTAGTCATGCAGGACTGTCTGAGAAGTGGATCCCCATCTGAAATGTTGCTGGTTGCCTTGGAAGAAGAAAAGGGAGCTAGAGGTGGTACTTGAGCTCTGAGATGCTTTGACTTGGAAGTGACAGTCACTTAGGTTCATAGCCCACTGGCCAGAGTAGCCATATACCCCTGCCTTACTGCAAGGGGGATGCTCAATCTAACCTTGAGGGGACCCCAGATCACTCTACTACAGCTTCTCCTGCAGCTGGTGCTGGAGATGTTAGAGGGCCTGTGTTTTTTGGTGACCCTGAGCCCTGGCTTTATTTTCTTGGTTCTCTGATCCTTTTGAAAAGGTTCTCATGATCAATTCTTCTCTGAACTTCATCTAGGGAAGAAGTGTAACTCTCTTGAGAAACTGATAGACTTCCTCTTTGTGAAAAACAGTGAGAGTTAAATAACCTGTCATGATTCCTTTCAATCCGGGCTAATAGGCTGACAATGAAATGTGATTCTGACTTACAGTCATTATGTCACTAGGAACTTTGTAGAACTGCTCCTCTGTCTCCCTGATTATAAAACATTTTCTACTTCTTTCATCATTTCCTGGTTGAGTTCTTGACTTTTATTGTCTACCAATCCTACCTCTTTTGGAAGCTACCGGTGTTTACATTACATCTATCCATCTGTCTGTCTGTCTGTCTGTCTACATTTTTTCTTCCATCCATCTATCATCTGTCTATTCATCTATTAACTATCTATCGATCTACCAACCCTCTAGTTACCTATCTGGCATGCTTGTATGCACTCTATGAATATACATGAATATTGTATATATCTGAATTAATTTGTCAAAAAAATTAGTGGAAAGTAATAGCTTCTGAAATAAAAGTATTTCATTGTGTGCATAGAACTCTATTTAACAAATTCTTTGTTATTGAAAGGCATTTGGGTTGTTTCCAGTGAATGCTCTTTTGGTATCAGCTGCTTTATATATCTTATCTCATTTCAACCTTATGACAATGCCATAAGAAATTATTGTCAATATTGGGTGGATGAGGAAACAGAACAGAGGCGTCATTTGCCTTGCCCACATCCACACAACCAGGAAATGGAAATAAACCCTGTTCGATCCAAGGCCAAGAACTGGATTCCTAACCACTTTCCTTTTACAGGATCAGGTAGACAGATGAGTCAATTCAGTTTGTCCTGTCCTTACCCTGTTTTGGTTTTCATTAATTCAGATTCTCTGTGATGTGCATATAAGAAAGTGGGAAATGCTTTTGACCTAGAAGGCTTCACTTCTGTCAGCTGGTATAATGATTTTATGGATGTCTTCTAGTTTAGGTCTTTCTCACTTTCTTTTTAACATGAAGGCATACTATTGGCATGCCCCAGTGGAGCTGTGATTTGGTCTACCGCCTCTGGTCCAAGCTTAGCCCACCTATATCCCAAGGGCCTGGGGTTGAGACGTGGATCCAGGAGAACAACCATGATGTACAACTAAATAAAAAAAAAAGGTTTCTTTCTCCTCTCTCTTCCTGCCTTGTCTGCCTAGTCACCTTCATTCCTGCCTGCATCTTTCCCTTAAAAAAAAAAAAAGTAATATATTTACAGAGATATGCACAACTCTTGTGACTTGATGCAGTTTTACACACACATACCCCCATCCAGATAAACAGAGAGAACATTTCCAGCACCCCCAAACACCCCCTCTTGTCATTTCCCATCCCTTTCCTTTTCCAGGGTAATTGCTGTTCTGACTTCCATCACCGTGTATTAGCTTGCCTGTTCTTGAACTTCATCCAGGCACACCTGTATATCTGAAGAGATACATAGCATGTTTGGTTCCAGAGCCCCGCAATAAAACACGTCATAATTAAGTGAGCCACAGGGATGGTTTGGTTTAACAGTGCATGTAAATTGTGTTTGCACTCTACTGTAGTCTTTTAAGAGCACAGTAGCATTATATCTAAAAACAAAACAAAACAAAAAAAAAAACCCCGAAAAACCCAATGTACATACCTTAGTTAAAACATCCTTCATTGCCAAAAATTGCTCACCGTCCTCTGAGCCTTCCGTGAGTTGTAATCTTTTTTGCTGGTGGTGGTTCTTATGAAGAGCATCCTATCTACGCAGTGTGGTAGGACGAGGTGTGCCTGTACAAATGTCATCCACTGCATAATCTTCTGTGTCTCCTGTGTCATTCATCCTTACATCTGAGAGCGTCCATGTCATTGCATGTAGCTGGAGTTTAGCCTTTGTCCCTGTTGTGTGGTATTTCGTGGTGTGCATCTGTCTCAATTTATTTAACGAATTCTGTTATTGAATGACATTGGCTTGTATACAGTTTCTGGCACTTAGAGGTAAAAAGCTGCCATGTGCACTCTCACTGCCTTGCTAGGGACGTACTCACTTCTGTTGGGCTGGTAGTATTGCTTCCGTTTTCGCTTTCTTGTATTTATTGGCATCATTTAATTTGTTGATGTAATAGCTTGGGTCTGGGTAGGGCATGGAAATCCTAAACCATAAATATATTGGGTCTTGGTAGGGCATAGAAATCCTAAACCATAAATATATTAATTTTTAATCTTATAAGTACATGAATGGGTTCATTTCCCATATTATAGAAAATAATTTACAACAAAGCATAATATTTAGTCTTCCTAGCTTCTGTTTGCAAAACTCAGAATATGCAGCCAAATTCTTCTGTTTCTTTTGCAAATTACAGAAACTTGACCCGGACTAATATAAGTCAGAAAAGAAATGTAGTGACTTACGTATTCAGTGGTCACTTCCTTCAGGCAATGCTGGATCCAGGCGCTTAAGTGCTCAGCATTTCATCTCCCTTGGCTCTGTTTCTTCCCTATTCACATCACTCTCAGACAGGCTTTATCCACTGGAGACTGCCAGCAGCTTGAAGATTATAACTTTCTAACTCCAAGTCCAACCAAAAGAGATCTTTTTTCTTCCCAACCTTTCTGACAAAACTCCCAGGATCAAATCTAATTGTCTGTCACTGTGTTATATACATGACCCAATAACACTGTGGCCAGAGAGAAAATAATTTTGTTCATTTGTTCATACCTGGTCCATATGAACGAAGAATGGAGTAGGGGTGTCACACAGGGGGAATTGTTACCACAAAAGAGAGAAATGGATGCTGGGGAGGGACAAAATAAAAAAAAAAATGGACTTCCCGTATGCCTAGAAATTGGGAATTGTGTTGGCAAATGAACATTCTGAAACTACAGGTGATGACAGAAGGTTAATTCTTTAGCTCTGATTACACAACAGTCTAGCCCTTCTTGTTGGCATAGAGATAAATGTGCAAACAGGACTGAACTTTGAAAATAATCTACTTCCTTTTTTCAAAATCATCATCATTCATCTTATCATGTTGGCTTGACATGGTGGAGATAGTTTTGTCATTTATTTTTCCCTTATCTGTCACCCTTCTCCTATTGGGTCATTTCACTAATCCTACTGATTCTTTCAATTTTCTTCTCTGCTTATTTTTGCCTCTCTTCCTACTCACACTATACCAGCAGTTCTAGACTTACACTGTAGCAACCCTAGTGAAAGAGGAGCTTATCCTATTTCCAAATCTAGTCAAGGTTCTGGAGGACTGACATGGGTTCTATGCCCATTCCTGAACCAAACCCTATGACCGGGCGTTTGGTGGACACTAGTTAGCCAGGCCTGAGTTATGTGACTGTCCTCGAAGTCAGGAATGCAGTCAGCCCTTCTGAATCGCTAGAGTTGGGGAAGAGCAGATGCCCAGTGGAAAATCAGGGCATTGTTGTCAACAAAAGGAGAAGAAGGTCATAGTTTAGTAGAAACAACTGATAGCCAGCACACATAGAAATTAATACTTCCTTGGCGTGCTCTGGTGACTTAGCCAATAAGTCCACTGCCTCTGACTGGCACAGTCCAAATACATCCCAGGGACCCAAGTTTGTGACCCAGGGCTGGAAGGAACAGCCAGGATGAACAACTAAATAAAAAAAATAAAAATACAATGCTTCCTCCTACCTCTCTTTCTGCCTGTCTGCCTCTGCTCCTCTTCAGTCCTGCCTGCACCTTTCCTTTAAAAAAAATTAAAACCCATCACTTCTAATTTGAAAGAATGCTATATCAATAGACTACAGCTCATGGAACTCATAAAATCATATTAATATTTTCAAAGTAGGAGGGAAGGTAGCAATTGTCTCCTTACCCAAATCCTCCAGTTTCCGTTAACCATTCTTCCTTTGTGCACTCCTACTCATGTATACTTCAACCTGTTTGTAAACTTCAACATGTAAACCCTACAACCACAAGTTCAGTAAAAAAGCTCAAAAAGTCCTTGTTTTTTCCAATCTTTTAGTTCCTCATCAACTCCTTCAAGCCAAGGGACTATATTGGTCAGGATATATTTGTCTGTATTTATCAGAGATCCCCAAAATAGTGGTTTGCACAATATGAAGATTTCTTTTGTTCTTTGTATAAAAATCCAAACGTTGGCACTGATCTGTGACATCAGTTTGGCCTCCTTGCATCTGTTGTGTTGCCATTTCAAGGGTGGAAGCTGCCTTTGTGTGCACAGGCCAAGAGGGCGCACTGACGTGCACATTCCAGCCCATAGGAAGTAAGAAGACTGAGAAAGGGAAGACTACCCTTTCCTTTTAAGAAGTTGTGTGTGTGTGTGTGTGTGTGTGTGTGTGTGTGTGTGTGTGTGTATATACATACATACATATATATGGCTTCCACACATCTGATTGACCACTCTGATGACTACACCTAGGTCTGAGGGAGGCTGGGAGGCAGTCCTTATTCTTGGCAGCAGTGGACCTAAATAAAGATAAGAGCACAGCTACTGGATGACAGCCAGCAATGTCTGCGGGGATGAAAGGGGGAAAAAAAATCTGACTGTTTTCTCCCTTTTTGCTTTTCAGATTAAGAAAAAGAGCTGAGCAACTGCAAATACGGAAACATTTTAACATTCCAGGGTAAGGACTCTGTTCCAGCATGTCTGCCTACTACAGGAATCACGGGTACGAGGAAGACCCAGATTATCCTGGCTATGAAGGATCTCAGAGTCCTGTGCGGAGTTATTTGCAAACTTGGGATTTTCCAGGTTCTCCAGATCCTCTGAACAATGCAGACTACCCTGGCACCAGGAGCAAACCATACTCTGCAGGCCCCAGAAGTGCAGGCTATGACAGGTCTTCGGCAGAACCAGATTATCCTGGATCTTGGAGAAAACGCTACCATCCAGGCCCATCCAGAGAGAGAGATTATTCTGATTCTCAACGAAATGCTGATTTTCCAGCTTCCAGAAGCAGTGCAAATTATGCAGGCTCCAGAACAAATCCAGGTTATCTTGATTTATTGGAAGAACCAGACTATCCTGGAGCTCAGAGAAATCCCAACTCTTCTGACCCCAGAGCCTATTCCAACTATCCAGGCTCTAGAAGAAATTCAGAATATGTAGGTTCCAGAACCAATCCATATATAGAGTCTCTGGGAGAGCCTGATTATCCAGGTGCCGACACTCAGCCTAACTCTTCAGATTATTTTGGGAAACCAGGCCACCCCGGTTCTGAGGACTATCGGAATGCTCCAAACGTGTGGGGAGAGCCTGACTACCCAGATGCTGTGGGTCGTGATGATGGCTCTTCAGAGACCCCACAAGTGGCCAAGAAGTAAGTGCAAGAATTGCCCTTCATTGGGGGTGAGGGCTTAGAGCTAGACCATCAAGTCAATGGAACTTGGTTGGTGGTGTTTGGTTTAGGGACACTTCAGGTGGTTTCTGTGACATACAATTGTAGTAAAACTTTCTTACTTACCTGTAGCCCTCACCTGGACCAGGGGCTCTCAGCCTGAGTCTTTAAGCTCTTACCTGAATTTAGTCTTCTGTTACTTCTTGCTTGGATAACTTCCTCCCTAGATGCCTACCTCTTGCTAACCAATCCCTGTAAGACATTTAGACCTTAGACCTACCATTTTGACCTTTCCACTTAGTCAGTGTGTTTAGGGTTAAACCTTGATAGTTATGAACCCAAATATTCAACCAGAATTATTTTAGTAGGGATGATTTTTCATCTGGAAAACATTTTTTCAAAGATAAAACTCCATGAGGTCAATTTAATTGTTTTTTTTAAATACAAGATGAATTAGCCACTCCCGACTGTTTCTACTTTCATTTTCCCTTCACTGAAATTATTATTGTCAGAGTTGATCTCTTTTCATGTTTACAGCAGACTTGGCTCACTGGTCATTTGCATTGCTGCTTCCATAACATTTTATTAATTATCATTTTTTAAACCATTGGGAACATTCCTTTAAGTCTGCTTTAAAAAAAAAATTAAGTCCAAATTTTCCTGATTTAGAGTCTATAGATCTAAATTTTGTCAGAAAGATTTTAATCTTCTAGTAATTTTTGGTCATGGACAAATTTTATTAGCTAAAGTTCTGGACATTGATCATGTTTAGGTGACTTAGTTCTCCCCAATCTAATTTTTTCCTAAGTTCAATTTTTCAATGTTCACCTTGCCAGCAAGAAGTGATTATTTAATCCTGTTTTGTTTAACAAAGTTTACCAGGTTCATTTTAAATAATATGAGTCTTATTTTATATAGACTCTTTCAACTAGTACTATTTATGAATTCAGTGAAAGTGAATGACTTGTCTCTTTAGGAACAAGGCTGTAGGATTTTGGTATGCTGCGGGGTCAGATGTCCTCAGCACCTAAACAGGAGGGTTAACAGAATCAGGTCAAAGTATTTTTCTTGATTCATCATCCCAAAAAGCACTTTTGACCCTATTGCTCTTCTGTTTCTCATCTTCCATGGTTCCTCATAATCTCCTGGGAGAAAGACCACACCTCCTCCTTATAAATTGGGGCTCCCTGTGCTATTGTAAGATGCCTCTTGACCTGGTCTCCCACCTCTCCTATCCGCTTTCTACCTTTGCCCTATGATCAGGATCAGTGGTTCTTGACCTTGAATAATCCTTAGAATACCTGATTACCTTGGGAGCTTTTAAAACAAGACAGGTGCTTGGGCCCAATTTTCAGAGCTTTTGATTTAATTGTCTTGGGTGAGGCCTGGGAATTGGTATATAAAGAAAACTGAGAACCTTTGCTCTAGCTCAGTTAATTTCCATAGCATTCTCTTTATATCCTCAGGACTTTCTGCTCACATTTTTATCTTTGCAGTTTTTCATCCCAGGAATGCTCCTCCCCTAACTGTATGAGAATTTATGCTTCAATCCCAGCTTGGGATGTTTCTTTTCCATGTTGATTTTCCCTCAGCCTCCCAGCTAGAATTCATCTCTCCTTCCTCGGAACTCCTTGGGCCTGTTCTGATGTGCCATCAGTTGCTGTTTGTATTGTAGTTGCTTATGGCTGTGTCTAAGAAGCTCTACTACATTGTAGTGGGAGTTCCTTGAGGACAGACACCCCATGTCTTTATCTTTGTGTTCTCACCCTCTAGCCCATCTCTAACACATGGTTGGTATTCATTCAGCATTTGTGGAATGGATGGATGGATGATTGAGTGGATGATGGATAGATGGAAGGTTGGATGGATAGATGGATGATGAATGAATGGATGATATACCAATGGATGGGTAGATGGATGACTGGATGGATAGATGGAAGGATGAATGAATGGATGGATGATTGGATGGATGATGGGTAGATGGGTGGATGATGGATGGATGGTTGGATGGATGGATAAATGGATGATGGGTGGATGCTTGGATGAATGGATGGATGGTTAGATGAATGATGGATAGATGGATGGTTGGATGGATGGATGACTATCCTTATCATGCTACTGGGTGGATACTGAACCATCATTTTGGATTTCAGGGTCACCAACAGAACATCTTTAATTCATTCCACATTTCATTATGGAAGTAACAGTCCTTTGGGCATTCTTGGGAGAGAGTATGAAGATTACCCTGAAAGCATTGAAATGAGATCCATGCAGATGGCAAATCCATATGGCCACTCTGTTCCAGGTGCTCCTAGAAATGGCCATGGTAAGCATTTGTTATAATGAGAACCGTATTCTGGGAAGAACATAATATTCAGTAGGACTTAGAGAGCAGTCATTACCGAATTCCAGCAATAGCAGAATTGATTTATCCCTCCTTCCCCTGATATCCATCTTACAAGGGTTGAGCACTTAGGGTCCAGAGAAGATGAGCTGTGTCATCAATGATCAAAGCAGGCCATGAAGGAGTTGTGGAAAAATGGGTGTGTACCCCTGTGGCCACATGAGGTGGCCAAGTTTGGTTTGGGCCATTGTGGTTATGCAAAAATATGGACTCCTATGGCCAGTTCCTCAGGTTTTTCAAAATAAGTCAGGCATTTGTACTTTTTATGTGAAACCTCCTGATTTTTCTCTGCTTCAAAGAATAATTTAACCACTGAGCTGGGTAAGCAAAGTCATTGGTGGGCTGGATTCAGTGTGTGCTCTGAGACCTGTTTTAAGTTAACATGTCCTAGAGGTGTTTAGACTGTCAACACGTGTGTGTTTGGAACTCTTGGGGAGTGGGGTGGGCAAAGGGAGTATGAAGCAGCTCTGTCCTCATATTACTAGAAGCTTCCATGGGTCGTGACATGGGCATCTCAAGACTAAAGAAAATGAGCAAGAAGACTCTTAATATGTGAACAATCACAGGAGTGCTGGGTGTAAAGGGTTAGCTGGGGATGAAGGGATTTATACACAGTTCTCATCTTCAGGCTTGTTGCCTAACAGGGGAAACCAGTTCATGACTTCAGAGCCAACATTTTAGGAATTCAGAGCTGTGTGGGGGACCGAAAGGGAAGGAGTGTTCTGGCAAGAACAGAATGAGGGCCCCCAGTGGTGTTTGATGCTGGAGGTTTGCTTGGCCCTAAGGGAGCGCAGGTTGGGGAGGACTGAAGCAGGCAGAGAGGAGGGGATGGACACAATGCTGTGCACTTCTGCAAAACACTTACTGGTGCACATTTGCATAGAAAATACCCTGCTGGGCTATTCACAACGTTTATGCCATGCATTTTCAGTGGTGGGTGATATCCATCCAAGAGGGGATTTATTCTTGCAAGGCCAGAACGCAACCTTTCTCTTTCATGTATAAACCACAGATGCATACAGGACAGAAACAGATGGACAGTGTGTCTGTGGTGTTAAAGTGTCATGGCGGAGGGCAGTGAGGAAGAGATGTCCAAAAGATTCCTTCGGGGGGTCAGTAACGAAAAAGGGAGACCTTTTCTTGTTCAATGCAAGCAGTGCTCATAATGCTGAGCAGGTGTTGAGTTTTTCCTTTGCCCTGATGACTCAGCCAAGCCTTTGACTTTTATTGTCTGGTTTCATCTGCACAGCCCCTTTCAGACAGCCAGTGCTGCTCTCTCTCCGTGTGCAGAGAGGGAAACTGAGGCTCAGAACATGCCCGAGGTCACCCAGCAGAGCCTGGACCAGAATCCAGTCTCTCTGACCCGAAGTCCAACCTCTTGCAGACCCTGCATGACTGCTGGGTAGGATCAGGGCAAATGCAAACAGATTCCCGACCACTGGGCTCCAGAGTACGCGAGAAGTTTAAGTGCTTTAAAAAAAAGTCACATGTGGCTTCCTTCTCCAGGGGCCTTTGTAGGAATAAGACTGTTTCCTTTGTGACTCGTCTGTCCAGGGTTATACCATATAACTGATAAACTAAGACACACTCCAGCCTCCTCCTTCCCTCTGCTCCTCCTTTCCCCTCTTTTTCCTCCTCCCATCCCCCTCATGTGGCCGATTTTCAGTTCCACCCAGGCATCCTCCCAGGCAATAGGTGGCTTCCTGAGTGTCACAGTGCCTGATACACAGTAGGTACTTGAGCAATGCAACTGGATTAGTAGCAAAAGCTAAGATGCATCAGTTAACTCTGGCCACAGTAGTGCTGCTTCACCGACAATAACCTAGCATCTCAACAGCCAAGCATTTATCCTCTGCAGGTTTTCTAGGCATTTGACTGAACCAGGCTGGCTTTGGCTGCAAGTGGTTCTACTGAATAGAAGGTCCTCCTTCTTGACCCATTGGGTCTCCTGGGACATTTTCTTCCAATGAATAAACTGGAAATATTCAAGCGGCAAATAGAAGCTTGTATCTCAGCTTTGCCTGCAATGGGCACCCTGTCACTTTTGCCTTGTTCCATTAGCAAGAGCAAGTCACACGACCAAACTCGACTCCAGTGGGAGTAACCAGGGTGGAGTGGGTGAAATATTTGCAGAACAGCAATGAAGCTGCTGCCATAGCTGGTATAGCTCACACACTCCGTGTTCCAGGATTAGGATCAGCATTGTTTGTCCATCAACGGATTCCCTTCCCCCAGCAATCCTCTATGAAGGCTTTTCGTTATCCTGTTTTAGACTGAAGGTATTTCAGTAGCTCAGAGAAGTGAAGTTAACCCTCCTGAAGGCACAAAGCAAATAAATAAGACTGTGGAGAATTGATTCCTGCCAGAAGTTCCAGAACCTTCTGTCATTTGTGTACACTGACCCCATTGAACTGTTCTCCATTTTCTCTGCTGAGGAGTTTAAACTTGAATGTTTGCCATCATTGCATAAGCTATAGGGAAATGTGGTTGTCAGGTAGATGCTGAGAAGAGACTCTGACACTAAGGAAAATGTGCCATATTTTAATTTTATTCATATGTCATCTTAAAATGCTAGAACTGGAAGGAACTGTAATCATCTAGCTAAGTTTTGTTTTGCCTCATGTAGAACATTAAAGCTTATTTTTTAAAGCAGTTTTTGGTTCACAGTCCAGTTGAGGGGAGGAGACAGAGTTTGCCCACATACCTGCGGTCCCTGCACAGCCTCCGCCCTCTGCCGTGGTCCAGAACCGCCCGCCCCCCCCAGAGTGGGACATTTGTGGGACATCTGATGAACTTAAGATGACATGCCATAATCACCGAAGTCCACAGATTACATTAGGGTCCTCTCACGGTCTTGTACAGCCTGGGGATTTGGAAAAATGTAGAATGATGTGTATCCACCATTGGGTGCCCTACAGGGGATTTTCATGGCCCTTAAAAACCCTGTATTCCACTTATCCATCCTTCCCCCTAACTTTTGAGTCATCACCCATTAACAGCTTGTGTTGTTCATTAAACAACAACAAAAAAAGAAATAGAAAATAGTGGAAGAGAAGAAAAGATCAAGGTGTCATTTATGCAATCAGAGTATTGCTTTGTGAAGCTTGTTTTCTGGTTATAGATGTGTCAGCTTGCCCTGGGTCTTGGGGTAGCAATTATTTGTCACCTCCTATGGTTCAAATGGAAAATCACTGCTTGAAGTTGTTTGTATTTAGCAACTTTGATTTTGTATCTGTGTCTTCCCTAGTGCTTAGTGATTGGTTGATCAAGGTCAAGGTGTGTGCTCAGTATTCTCCACAGTAGTGGGATTAATTGACAATGTCTCCTACCTCTTCGTTCCAGTGAACCCTGCTTATGTGAGTGAAATGCACCCCGATGAAGCTTATGGAAACCCACCATCGTCTGGAAGCGACTGGTACAAGTCACCCCAAGGTAAGGCTTAATAAATGCACAGTGACCAAAACATTGGCCTTGGAGAAGGAGCGTGTTCAAGACCATGCAGGCACTGCCATTGCCTCTTGACCTCCGGCGTGCTGGCTCATGCCCAACGTGCTCGGTGAGCAGAGTGGCCTTTCTTCTAGACATGAAGGCTTTCACTGCTCAGCATCAAGGTTTTATCAGGACGCTTCTGGTTGCCACTGACAGAAACCCAGCTCACACAGGCATACACCCAAGAAAAATATATTGACTTGTGTGGTGGCAAGGCTATTGGGGAAACGAAGAATTTGAGGTAGTTACCTCTGGCATGTTAGCACAGTGCCTGGCACATAGGGCTCTAGAGAGGTTTGTCGAAGGAATGGGGTTAGGGAGGTCTCTGGATTCACTTTTTCTCCATCTATCACCTATCTCTGCTTGACTCGGTTTCACTAAGCTTCACCCCATCCATCTCCACCGCACTCAGGCCTCCTCCCCAGCACAGTGGCAAGACCAGAGCAGAAGACACACACCCTCAGCTTAGCAGCCTGCCTGGCTTTCTCCCTGGGCCTGTCAGTCAGTGCCAAGGAAAGACGGAGCAGCCCTGCTTGGAGTGCACACCCGCATTCAGACCAGTCGTCTTACCATGGGGAGAAGACACAGTCCTTGTCCCTCCTGCAGCTAATGTGTGTGTTGGTGAGGAGGGATGCGCTGATCACAGTTTTTCAGACTAATCATGTCATTATTATGATGGTGGGTGGAGGAGCAGTTTAACTGGTGAATGGCAGGCTTTGAAATCATTTAGGAAACATTGTAAGGGTCACCGCATCCTGTGATGAAGGTCTGATCAGAGGCAGAGACTGAGAAATTAAGAGGAGGTGCAACCTGATGGCTCAGGTGCTATGCCAGTGACTGAGGTGTGGACCATGTAAAGGCCAGGGATCAGGGTTTATGACCCAGGGCTGGGGAGTAACCAAAAAAAATAGATAAAAGTCCTTCCTTCCTTCCTTCCTTCCTTCCTTCCTTCCTTCCTTCCTTCCTTCCTTCCTTCCTTCCTTCCTTTCTTCCTCCCTCCCTCCCTCCCTCCTTTCCTCCCTCCCTTTCTTCCTCCCTCCCTCCCTCCCTCCTTTCCTCCCTCCCTTCCTTCCTTCCTTCCTTCCTCCCTCCCTCTTATTCCTCCTCTACCTTCCCCTCTTTAAAAAAAATTAAGAGGAAGCAGCAGCGGAGAGAGACCATGGAAAACTGGAGCCAAAAGGTCTGCTCCTGAGCAACAGGAGTAAACGCCTGCCTCCCCTATTTGACACAGGCACACCTGGGGGATACTGCAGCTTCGGTTAACCATCACAATAAAGCAAATGTCGCAATAAAGCCAGTTACACGATGTTTTCATTTTCTAGTGCAGATAAAAGCTGAGTTTCCACTGTCCTGTAGTCCATTAAGTGTGCAGTAGCATCGTGTCTGAAAAAGCATTGTGCACATGTCTAAATGCACACTCGTACAAGGTTCAGTTGACAATGGACAGACAATGTACAACGTCTAAAGCAATGCTGGGAAAGTGGCACCCATTGACCTGCTCCACACAGAGTTGCCAGAAACCTTCAATTTGTGAAAAAACACAGTATCTGCAAAGTGCATTGAAGAGAAGTGCAAGGAAGTGAGCTGTGCAAATTGAGGGACTGTAGACTTACAACTCTCAGGTCTGAGCTTGGAGGGTAACCTCTAGCCTCATTTGCTAGCAGGCATGTATCTTCCGTGAGGGCTCAGTGTTGCCACTGGGAGGGGAAACCAGGGGGACAGAAACCAATAAGGCATTTGGTTCCCACTGGAACAGAGCATGGCTTTCACAGCTGGGGGAAGGAAATGCCCTGGACATGCTCTTGAACTCCAGGAAAGCGCTCTTCCTAGCCAGCATGAGGTTTGGGGCCCCTCAGACGAGTCCCTCAAATGCAGAGTGAAGTAAAGAAATAGGGGACCCAAAAGTGAACCTGGCTTTCAAACACATTTTGCTTGTGTTGGTTCTGATTCTCAGGCCACGGACAGTTCATCAGTGTGGAGTCTCCTGAGGAAGTGCCACTTTTGATGCCATGCCCCTAGGGAGCAGTGGTGCATTACCGGCACTCATCAACAGTCTTATGAGTCAGTGAATAATACATCAGCATCTTGTTACAGCAGGGTCAGGTGCAGAGATTAAGAGGCTCTGCTTTGGGGCCAGGCAGACCTGGGTTTAACCGTGGGCTTGACTACTTGCTGCTTTGTGACTTTAGCAAAATTACCTCTTTGGGTCTTAGTTTTCTTAGCTATAAATGGGGTTGAATATAGTACTGACTTTATTGGTTGATTATGAAAGTGAAATAATAGACTTTTCTTAAAGTATTTGAGCCACAGTAAGGGTTGTTATTGTTACCGTTAATAATCATTGGTGGGGAGAAGTAGAGTTTGAATCTAGTCCTGCTTTTAATGAGAATGTGATGAGATTTTTTTTTCGGGGGGTGGAGGTGGGTGGAGTTCATTTCTCTGCCCCTTGACTTTTCCAGCTGTTAAATAAGCAGTTTGACCGTGGTGATTTCCAAATCTGATCTGTGGGTTACCATCTGTGTTCAGAGACCTGGCACTGAAACAGGATGGTGGCTTAGCAATAAAGGGATTTACTTTTCTCATGTAACACGAAGCATGGAGGGAGGGAGGCCAAGGGTTGTGCAGCAGCTCTGTTCCTGCTGCTTTTAAGAGCCGAGGCTCCTTCTAGAATGTCTCACTCTACCACTGGGAATGTTTGTTCCTTTGTTTTCAAAATGGCGGCCCCTGTCAGGAAGAAGGAGAAGCGGTGAAGGGCAAAGGTGAAACCTGGAAAACTTACTTCTTAAAGAGTCTTCCTGGAAGCCACATGAGTCACCGGCTAAAGTGAGGTCACTGGTTCGCCTTTAGCCCCCAAGAAAACTGGGAGAATTTTAACTGAGCACCTTACCTGCACAGGAAAGGAGGCTTTTCCTGGAATGAGAAAAATGAAGACTAGATATTAAGAGATAAACAAATTACTGGAGTTCGCCACCCATGGCCATCAGGAGAGAACAACTGCATTTCTGTACACGCATCTGGATTTATATAGGCCTATCAAGTTGTAAATATAAAGTGAAAGTTCTAGGCTAGAGGTACTACATTAAAACATAAAATCTTGCCCTTCGAATATGAGCCATTTAGAAGAATTTTTGCCTCTGTTTCTAGAATCCCATTGTCTTTAAAGAAGGATTCTGTTTCCGAGTTCTTAGCTAGCTACCGAGACAGAACTCTCTTGAGGGACGCACATTCCTCCTCAGGAGTCCCCTGTGGTGGAGATTCAGAGAAAGACGTTGTGATTAACGTGGGTCTGGCTTTGTCAGTCTCATCCTGGCATATAAAAAATATGAATGGGCCATCCCTTTATGATTGTCATTACTTTTCTTGGTGGTTCCTGATAATGCTGGTGGGACCGCTGTAGGGGGTCTTTGGAAGGCCACGCCAGTGGAGATAAGGCTTGGAGGAAACGACAGATGATATCTGATGATCAAGTGAATGAAACCATCATAGAGGTTGAGAATGGTCCTTCTGGGGTCCAGAACCTACTACCCTCAAATCAGATTGTTCCAGAAAAGACGCTGGGGAACCCAAGCTTCAGCATGGTCTCATCCAATTCTGACATTGATGTGACAGACTCTCAGAATATCAGCAACCAGAGTGACAAAAAGAGCCAGCGGCTGTTATGGTTTTCAACATCTTTGAAAGAATCATTTTCTCAGACTCTTTTTAGCCCGGAAAGCGAGGGCATAGACTCTCCCTGTACTTCACATGAAAACATTCAAGGTGATAAGATGCTGGGGGAGGAGTTTGGAAGGACAAAGGTTTCCAGGTTGTTCACATGATTTTTTAAAGTTATTTTTTTCTTAAAGGGAGAGAAGGAAGAAGCACTTAAGGAAGGCAGGAAAGAGGAGGAGGTTGAAACATCTTTATTTAGTTAATTGTTCATCTTTGGTTTTTCATCCCAGTCCTGGGTCTCGAACTTGGGTCCTTGGGCTTTATGTAGTTCATACACCAGCATCTCAGCCCCCTGAGTCACAAGAATGTGCCCTTGTTCAGTGGAGGTTTTAGTTTTAAGACATCGAGTAGGTTGAAAGTCTGACATAACCTGAGGATGCTAAGGGACTGGGAAAGGGGTCCCTTTGAGAGCATCTAACACTTAACAAGGAATTTCTTGATCAAGCTCATCTGTGTGTTTGGCACTCTTCTGAACTTTTCCGTTTTGTTATCCATCGGATTTAGTTTTATTTTCTCCCCACACTTGTTCTTTTGAGGCAGGCACACTTGCTATTTCCATTGACTTGAGGAGGAAACTGAGGCAAAGGGAAAGTAGAGGATCTGGCAGATATGAGACCCCATACAGGTCTGCCCAAATGAGTTCCCAGCCTGATGACCAAGTCTGCCATGAAACCAGGTCTTCACGGAGAACTTCGTGCCTCCCGGCTCCGGAGGCCTCACACGGATGCTGTTTCTGTCTCGTCCCATAATAGTCCGGGCATAAATCCCAGCACTCTCAGTGATTTCTGGAAGGAAAACTCCATCACAGCAAAGCATGTGGGTTTAGCTCCTTTACTGAAGACGAGGCTCTCTCTCAACTCAAGCTGTTATCTCCCCAACTCGGTATTTCTCCTCCTCCCCTCTTCTCCTTTCTTCCTGTCTGTCCCCTCCCCTGCCCCCTCAGGAGAGAAAGACATCTCCCAACTTCAGCAGAATGGCTTGGTGATCTCCTCTGGGGACTCCCCTCCTCCCCCATGAAGTCATTAAAAGGAGGACGTGACCAGGGAGCCACTACCCGCTGGTGCCCCAGCTGGCCCCACCCCTGGCTTCCCTCACTGTCCAGGCCTCATACCACCTCGCTGAAGAAGGAATTTTCTTTTCCTTGGTTTTTTTTTTTTGAGAAGGAAAGAAACTCTTTCCAAGTAACTCCTTCACAGACCACCCTCTCAGAACGCTGGCCAGCATGGTGCCTATGTGGGTCTCCTGCGGGAGGGGGTGGGACACGGGGCCTTCAGCATTGGCTTGGGCTCGTGGGCCCTGCCCCTGTGCCTGGAGATGGGTCCCACTTGTCAGAAGCTCAGGGTGATAAGAAGGAGAAGGGTAGATTCCTAGACAACGTCAGGGTTCAGGTTGAAAAGACATGACTTGGAGGTAGGTGACCAGTGGTATCTGCCGTGTTGATGAAATGTGAAAATGAGTTCTCGGGAGGAGATGGGAGTCTTTCCCACTGGAATGTAGGACCACAGTCAAGGACTATAAAGATATGCTTGGACCTGGAGTGCTGGGGACAAGAGAAGGCGGTGAGGGACAGAAGTGAGGGAGGAGAGCTAGGCTAAACAAATGGGCAGGGTCATGGTGATTTGCTGCATTATTATTATTTTTTTGCCCTGAGGAAAAGGAAGACATCTGATAGGAATTACACGCAGACATGGTCACTGGCTTTGGTTTTGAGGTTTAGTTCACACATCTTGTTTTTGTTTGTGAAGTTGGGGGTCATTGCATCCATATATTCTTTTTTTCCATGTGCTTGTATAAAAGATGCTCTAGCGTCAGGGCCATATTTTTTAAATGCATTATTTTTCCATTAAAGGAGAAAAGAATCAAACTGTATTTTCCTCTGCAGGACAAAAGTTAATTGCATCTCTGATACCTATGACATCTAGAGACAGAATTAAAGCCATCAGGAGTCAGCCGAGGACCATGGAGGAGAAGAGGACCCTTAGGTAGGCACCAAATGCTCTTTCCTCAATCTTCTGCTTTTGCCCTGTAGCAGAGAGATAAGCTGTAAATACATACAAGAGAAGGATTCCAACTATTGATGTGGGTACTCTTCTCTCCTCTCTCCTGGAGTGTGGGCTGTGTTTCCTGATGTGCTTCATAGATAACTTATGGACAGAGAGGGCAAGTGGCTTTCCGGTGGAGAGGGCCAGTAACCCTGCCTTGGTCGGTGGCCACAGCTGGCATCTCAGAGATAAGTCACCTCTGCAGCATTATCTGCTAACATTTGTGACCCCAGTCTAGCCAGACGAAAAAAATCATGCAAATCCCAGTGAAGGAACATTTCGCACAATACCCAACCTGTACTCAAAGCTAACAAGGTCAAGGAAAAAGAGGACCATCACAGGCTAGAAGATTCTAAAGAGACATGATAACGGAGTGTTATTTTCGATCTGGGTGGGATGCTCCAAATAGAAAATGGACATTAGGGGTGGGGGAGGGAGTCCCCTTGTGGAGTAGCAGTTAGGTCAGTCACCTCCAAAGGATATAGGCCACATTATCCCTGGGTTTGAGTCCTGGGTCCAGGGAGAACAACTAATGGTAATACGTGAAGAGCTTCTTCTTGCTCTCTCTTCCTGCCTATTTGCCTGCTTACTGCTGCCTTCATTCCTGCGGGTACTTTCCTTTAATAAAGGATGGGGGGGGGGTAGGGAGGGAGGGAGAGAGAGAGAAAGGAAGGAAGAAAACAGACATTGGTCTGAAAACAAATACTGGAGTACCTGGAGCTTAGGGGATAGTAAGGCGCCAACACTGCTTCTTTGTTGTGGTGAAACAACCCTAGAGACGGAAACGTTAGCTGTGTGAAGTGACATGGAAATTTTCTGTACTAGTTTTGCAGCTTTTCTGTACATCTTAAACTGCTCTAAAAGAAAAGGTTTACATTTAAAAAAAAAAGAACATTCTACGCCCCAGAATTTGTCTAATTCAAATGCGAGGTGGGCTGTGTTAACTCAGGCCTTACATTTGCTGTCTTCAGACTTATTCTGGCCTTTTTTGCAATTTGTGAGAGTTGCAGAAACGAATAGATTGTCGCACCAACTGCTAATAACCAGTTCCGCGTGGAAGTGTCTGAGGCTGCAGAGGTAAATTTCAGAGTCTGGCCGGGCATGTCATGTCGTTTATAAATGACAGAAAGAACATCAGGCCTACGGAGCTGAGTGGGAGGAAGAAAAAGGAGTGTCGAGTCCCCTTGGGCAAAGCAGGGGACATCCGAGCTGGGCTTGAAACTGCTGGCTCCCTCCATCACAGCAGCTCCCTCCGTCACAGTGTCAGGCTGCAGGAATGGTCGAATCAACTTTATGGCAGGTTTCTCAACCTCTCATCAGGCGTCGGGGGGCCTGGAGCACTCTCACTGTGGCGTTCATCACAGACTCAACCACATCCCTGGCTTCTACCCACTAGATGTCAGTCCCATTCCTAAACCCAGTCTGACAATCAAAAAAGGTTTGCAGACTGACAGATGTCACCTAGGGCATAAACGCTCCCCAGGTTGAGAACCGCTGGCTCACAGAACCTTCCCCACTGAGTCCTCCGGTTATGTTCTCACTCATGCTGTCCTCCCTTCTCTGCTGCTTCCATTCCAGCCACCCCAGCCTCCCTCATGTTCTTTCTCCTTGGAGTTTCAAATGGACTGTTGCCTATCACGGGACAGTCCCTTATCCAGACTACGAATCCCTCCCTCCTTCCAGCACTTTGCTCAAATGTCACCCTCTGTCACCCCAACACTTCCTATCTCCTGATCCTGCTGGTTTTCCCTTTTTGTCTCCCTGAGAACACATCACCTTCTAGTACTCTGTCTAGTTTGTCCATTTTGTTATCGCCTTTGTTTACAGTCTTTCTCTTCCAACTAGAATGTCGTCTCCATGAGCCCGGGGAAATTGGTCTTTCTCCCCGGCTGGACGGTCCTCCGCCTTGCATAAGCACAGAGTAAATACTTGAGGAATGAATGCCTCCAGCTTCACTTTCTCCTGTCCTTCCCCACAGGAAAATAGTTGACCAAGAGAAAAGTAAACAATCCCGTCCCGTCCTTGAGCTCAACTGCTGCACCCAGTGTCTCAACTCTATTTCTCGGGTGAGGTCGCCTTTACTATAGTCAGCAAAATGGGCACAAGAGGGAGCCTGGGGCCGGAGGCGACCCACAGGGCAGAGGAACCAGCGTTCTGGGCTGTTTCACCAAAAGCCATGGAAATTGGGTCCGTCCAGGGGTAGGGACAGGAGGTGGGCCTGGGGCAGGTTGAAGAGATTGCTGAGCTGACTGGCAGCTTGGCCGCTTTGTTGTCACCTTCTACAGCAAACCTGGGAAGGTGAGCGTAACTCCCACCGGGAGGGAGGGTGGTCCTGTGGCTTCAGTGAGATGCATTTGCCAGCTTGTGAAGCACATGACTGCCACGGCGTGAGGTTCTAGAACAGGGGCCACTCGGGGTCCTGGGAGAACCACTGTCAATGTTGGTTGAGTGAATGGCAAGCCAGGCACTTTTGTCCTGACCCCAGGGGTGCCGGAGGTCCCAGAACAGCCTATCGGAGCTGCTCGATTCCTTCAGCCTGTGGCAGAAGACGCTCAAGGTCATCGGAGGCAAGTTCGGAACGAGCGTCCTCTCCTATTTCAACTTTCTGAAGTGGCTTTTGAAGTTCAACATTTTCTCATTCGTTGTGACCTTCAGCTTCATCATCATCCCTCAGTTCATGGTGGCTGAAAAGAACACCCTCCGATTTACCGGGTTGGAATTTTTCACAGGGGCGGTAAGTCCTCTATTTCGCCCACCCCACCTCACCACCTCGGAGACCCAGGGACATACCGTGCCTGTCACCCATCCAGACCTCTCATTTGGCCTGAGGGTCAACTAATGGGGAAAATGGGTGTTCATATGTTGTTGTGTTTTCCTTCTCTGAAGCAACACATTACAACACACTGGAATTCCTTTCTCTAGAGGTAACAGAGCTGAACTTGGAAAGAGTGTTGCAGGATGGGCGTTAGGGTGGGCTAAAGAGAGCTGGAAAGGACCAGAGAAAAGTATGGAGATTTAGGGAGCTCATGGAAGGGCTATGAGTCCAATTGTGGGTGGATCTTTCTGAAAACGCACTTCCGTTTTCAAGCTGCATGACTTCCTCTGTCACGTTGTCCAGAACCATCTTTTCTATACACATGTGGACACAGACACGGAGGTATGTACCCTTCCTTCCTTCCTTCCTTCCTTCCTTCCTTCCTCCTTTCCTTCCCTTCCCATCCATTCCCTTCTCTTTCTTTCCTTCCTTCCTTCCTTCTTCCCTCCCTTCTTCCCTTCCCCTTCCTTCCTTCCTTCCTCCTTTCCTTCCCTTCCCAACCCTTCCCTTCTCTTTCCTTCCTCCCTCCCTCCCTCCCTCCTTCCCTTCCTTTCCTTTCTTTCTCTCTCTCTCTCTCTCTCTTTCTTTCTTTCTCTCTTTCTTCTTTCTGTTTATTTATTTTTTAAAAGGAAAGGTGTAGCAGGAATGGAGCAGGCAGGAAGAGAGAGGAGGGAGTAGCACTTCATGTTAATTGGTTGTTCATCTTTTCTCCCCCAATCCCCAGCCCAGGTCCCTCTTGGACTCTTGGGACATAGATGCTTCTGCCACGGCAGACACCCACTAGGCCACTAGGATGTGCCACGTCCTTTAGTTTTAAGCAGACGAGGAATTACTCATTATATACTACCTATGATTTTCTTACAACTAGTAAGTAATGAGCATCTCATGTTGGTGTTCTTAGATCTGTATATTTAAAAAATTTTTCTTTTTACAAAATACAATGCTCCTTTTGAAAAATGTCTCCTATTCTGTAGAAGAGAACAAACTAAGGGAAAGTATTTTTTTCTTCTTTGGTCTAACTCCCCAGTTTGGAGTGTATCTTATTTCTGGAATCATTTTATAGTAAATTACAGATACCAGGACATTTCACTCTGAATTTCTTCAGCATGCATCTCTGAAAAATAAGGACATTTTCGTGCAATCACTATGAAATGAGCATGCCTAGCACAATTAGAAATTAAATTAAATCATCTAACAGCCAGACCATGCTCAGATTTTTCCGTTGTTTCCTAAATGTCTTTCAGAACTTGCTTGTTTAGGCCAGTTTCCAAACAAAGATCATACTATGCATTCAGTTGTTTTTTTTAAAATCTAAAGTCCACTGATCTAGAAAAATCCAGGCCCAGCCCCTCCTTTTTTCTTGACCTTGGTTTATGTAGAAACCAGGCCAGTTGTAGTGTAGACCTAGTGTGTTCTACATTACAGAAACAAAGGTCTGATTGTGGTTGCTGTAATGTGTTCCTCTGGCCCCTTATTTCCTATAAATTGAAATTTAGACCTAAAGGCTTGATGTGTGTCAAATGAATCCTATTTGACCATAATAGGTGCCAGAGACACAAAATGGCGGATGGTCCTACTGTCAGTCATGTGTCTGTTGGCCATTGGGTCTAGGTGGTGATCACTGGGCCCTTCCATTGCAAAGTCATGTTGGTTTGGGTCACCATGCTGCTCCAACTCCGAGAGCCGAATGAGGAAACATCTAGGTTCTCAGGGGCTGTGGGTGTCCTGGCAAAATAAATGTCTAAACTCATTGGTCCAAGCACCCAGCCATCTAAAAAGTCAACAATGTTGACCATGGTCTTTCATCACTTTCTCAGGAGATTCACCTGCAGTAGACTTTCTTGTCGCTTTCAGGGTTATTTTAGGGACACGGTGATGTACTATGGCTTCTACACCAATTCTACCATCCGGCATGGGAGCAGCAGGGCGTCCTACCACATGCAGCTGGCCTACATCTTCACCATCGGGGCGTGTTTGGTCATCTGCTTCTTCAGTTTGCTCTTCAGGTACGGGGCGTCAGCCTTTCCTCATCTAAACCCTCTTCCGGTTTAGGCAAGATCAGAGCAACTCAAAATTTACCCAGGAGACAGCGTCTCTGTAATTTTGACTTCCTAACCCTGTCTGACCATTCCTCATCCTGCAATATAAAACAGAAGCTCAGAAGATAGAGGAAGGGAGTTTTCCTGTGTTTTGAAAGACATTGGTCTGAAAATAAGGATGCACTGACTAAGAATAAACTAAGAACAAACTAAGTAGTTTTTTGGACAGAAGGTCATGGATGGACATTTGTCGGCTGACAATTGTCAAAGTGAAGTTTCCACTGCTGTTTTATTTTTCTCAGGCTGCTGGAAGTCCAAGATGAGTATGTTACCTTACCAGGCAAAATGGGCTTTATAGATGTGATTAAGTTATATAGCTTGAAATAGGAAGATTGTCCTGGTTTATCTGGGTGAGCCCAATGTAATGACAAAGTTCCTTGGAAAGGGAAGGCAGGAGGGACAGAAAACGAGTGAGGCGCTACTCTGCTGGCTTTCAAGGTGGTGGAAGGGGCCATAAGCCAAGGATGCAGGCAGGTTCTAGAGGATGGAAAAGGCAAGGAATCAGATTCTCCCCTAGAACTTCCAGAAGGAAGAGAAGCTCTGGAGAGAGCTTGACTTTAGAATCATTTTCTCATTTCTGACCTCCAGTAAGAGAAAACATTTTGGGGGTTGTTGTTTTCAAAGGGAAAATGCGGGCAGGAATGAAGGCGAGTAGACAAAAAGATAGGAAAAGACGGGGCGGAAGCATCTTTATTTTATTTTTATTTAATGATTCATATTGCTTATTTCCCCACCCACACCCACTCTGCCCCCAGACCTGGGACTCAAACCCAGGGGTATGTGGCTTGCTCTTTTTGAGATGGTTGAGGCAACCTCTGCTTCACGGGGGTACATCTATTTGTATTGTTTTAAGCCTCAAAGTTTGTGATAGTTTGTCACAGTAGCCATAGGAAACACATTCAACTCTCATGATAACTGTGAACTGGGTGCCATTACTATCCCATTATGTAGCTGTAGAAAGTGAGGTTCAGAACAGTTCAAATGACCATGATCCCCCAGCTGGCAAATCCAGGGTGCTGTCAGGGCTGTCAGATCCCCAAGCCTGGATGATGGTGTTTGCTGGTGCACTGCTCCTGATGAACGTGGGGCGAGCACTTGCATGCCGCCTTTCACGTTCATTACAGGACGTTTCTTCGGTCCTGCACTCCCCAACGCCTTCCTAATAACCCTTGGGCATGTTGGTTTCTCCTTCCCTAGCATGGCCAGGTATTTCCGGAACAACTTCATTAACCCCCACGTTTACTCCAGAGGCATCGCTAAGCTTATCTTTTGCTGGGACTTCACTGTCACTCATGCAAGAGCTGTCAAACTGAAACAGAAGAACCTTAGCACTGAGATACGGGTAAGGCGAGCATGGTTTATGTGGTTTCATGCTCTCCCATGGCCAGTCTCCTTCTCTCCCTCAGTGTGTCTGTCATTTTTCTTTATGTTATATGCAAATGCTATCCCATTGCATCATTATTATTTTAAAATTAAGGCAACATTGGTTGACAACACTGCTCAAGTTTTAGGAGTACATCAAATATATGACACACCATTCCCACCATCCAATGTCTAATAGTCCTCCCCCGATATCCACTGAATCCCCCTACCTTTTGCTCTCACCCCCAACCCCCTTCCCCTCTGGTAATCTCAGTTCTGTTGTCAATGTCTAAGGGTGAGTTTTGTTTAGTGTCTGTGCTTTGTTTGTTTAGATTCCACATATGAATGAGATCATTACGTATCTGTCTCTCTCCTGGCCTGTTTCACTTAGCATCATCCCCTCTAGTTCTGTCCATGGTGTTGCAAATGGCAAGATTCTATTTCATTTTATAACCAATAGTATTCCATCATGTATATAAGCCCTGTCTGCTTAAGTCAATGGCACTTAGGTTGTCTTCTGTCGATAGCTTTTCTTAAAGGAATATTTATTTGTTTATTGCCTATCTGAAAGATAGGACAGAGGAACTCAATCAAGCAAACCAGAAAAAAGATTAAAAAAATTCAAAGACTAGAAGACAGCATTTGAGATCTCTGGGATAACATCAAAGGGAACAACATTTGCATCATAGGGGTCCCAGAGAAGAGAGAGAAAAGTGGGCAGAAACCAGATTTAAAGAAATAATAGATGAGAACTTCCCCAATTTGAAGAATGAATCAAGCCTCCAGATCCAGGAAGCTGAAAGAGTTCCTAATAAAAGAAACCCTAACAGAAATACACCTAGACACATCATCATAAAAATGTCAAAAATACAAGATAAAATAAGACTATTAAAAGCAAGCCAGAGAAAAACGTTTCACATCCAGAGGAGCCCCCATAAGATTGTCATTGGACTTCTCAAATGAAACTCTGCAAGCCAGAAGGGAATGGCAGAATATATTCAAAGTGCTGAAAGAAATAGATTTTCAACCTCAGATACTATATCCAGCAAGATTATCATTCAGAACTGAAGGAAAGATAAAAACCTTTTCTGACAAGCAAAAGTTAAAGGGGTTTATCACCACAACCAGCTTTGCAAAAAAAATTAAAGGATGCTCTATAAAGCATAAAGAAACCACACAGAAAAACAGTAAGACAGCAAATATTAAAAGTGGGGAGGAAGGGAAGGGAGAACAGAAATGTGGATAGTTAGAATGAATGGAAGACTAATATGCTTGCAAATCAAATTAGGTAGTAAACATAGAACTGTGAATGCTAACTTCAGGGTAACCTCAAAATACATCCCCAGGGAGAAAGCAAAGAAGAAAACAAAAAACAAAATCAATCAAAACATAACTGTACCCATCCTACCTAAAAAGAGAAAGAGAACAAAGTCATCATCCAACACACAAAAGACAAAATATAAAATGACACTAAGCAGCTATTTATCAATAATCACCCTAAACATTAAAGGACTGAACTCACCAGTCAAACGAAGCAGAGTGTCTGAATAGATTAAAAAACATAACCCAACCTTCTGCTGCATTCAGGAAACCACTTTCTTCCAAAAGATAAACAAAGACTCAAAGTCAATGGCTGGAAGACAATCCCACAGTCTAATGGCAACCTCAAAAGAGCAGGAACAGCTATACTCATATCGGATAAAACAGACTTCCATCTAAAAAGCATAACAAAAGACAGAGATGGACACTAATGATTAACGGATCAATCCATCAGAAAAACATATTGCTAATTAATATATATGCACCAAACGAAGGAGCATCAAAATATATCAAGCAAGTATTATTAGACCTGAAGAGAGACACTGACAGCAACACAGTAATAGTGGGGAACTTCAACACCACACTTACGACAATGGACAGATCAACCAGGCAGAAAATGAACAGAGTAACACCCACTTTAAATGACCATCTGGAGTAGATAGGTCTCATAGCCATATACCAATCACTTCATCCAATGACTACAGATTTCACTTTCTTCTCAAGTGCTCATGGAACATTCTCAATGATAGATGATATGCTGGGACACAAAACATATCTCAACAAATTTATAAAGATTGAAGTCATACCAAGCATCTTCTCTGACCACAATGGCATAAAACTGGAAATCAACCGCAAAAAGCTAGAAGACCCAAAACCTACTGGAAACTCAACAATCTGCACCTGAAGGACTCTGGGTAAAAGAGGAAATCAAAGAGGAACTTAAAAAATTCTTAGAGACAATGAGAATGAGGACAGGAGCTACCAGAATCTATGGGATACAGCAGAAGTGGTACTAAGGGGAAAGTTCATCGCAATCCAGGTCTATCTCAAGAAACAAGAAAAACCACAAATAAACAACTTAACTCTACGTTTAAAACAAATAGAGAAAGAAGAACAATTAAAGCCAAAAAACAGCAGAAAAAAGAAAATAATCAAAATTTGAGATGAAATAGAAAACGAAAAGATAATCCAGAAGATCAATGAAACCAGAAAATGGTTCTTTGAAAAAATAAACAAAATTGACAAGCAATTGACTAGATATAAGGGACTACTATGAACAGCTCTATGCCACCAAAATGGACAACCTTGAGAACATGAAAAATATAGTCTACTAAGACTGAACCCAGAAGAATTGGAAAACTTGAACAGAACAATCACAAGCAAAGAAACTGAAAAAGTAATCAAGGGCCCCCCCCAAATAAAAGCACAGGACCAGATGACTTCTCCAATGAATTCTACCAAAGCTTCAGAGAAGAATTAACACCTGTTCTTCTCAAGTCTTCCAAAATATTGAAGAACAGGCAACTCTCCAAAATACTTTTTATGAGGCTGACATTACACTGATACCAAAAGCTGACAGAGATGTCACCAAGAAAGAAAATTACAGACCAATATCTCTAATGAACATAGATGCAAAAATTCTCAACAAAATATTAGCAAACCGAATTCAACAATGTATCAAAAGATCATCCATCATGACCAAGTGGGATTCATCCCAGGAATGCAAGGATGTTTCAACACATGTAAATCTATCAATGTCATATACCATATTAACAAGAGCAAAGAGAAAAACCACATGATCATATCAATAGATGCAGAGAAAGCTTTTGACAAATCCAACACCCATTTATGTTAAAAACCCTCCATAAAATGGAAATAAAAGATTCATACCTCAACATAATAAAGGCCATATATGAAAACCCACAACCAACATCAGAGTCAGTTGCAAAAAATTGAAAGCATTTCTTCTTAGGAACAAGGCAAGGTTGTCCGCTCTCACCACTGCTATTTAATATGGTACTGGAGGTCTTAGCCAGAGCAATTAGGCAAGAAAAGGAAATAAAAGGAATCCAAATTGGAAAGGAGGAAATAAAACTTATTTGCAGATGACATGGTTATATATATATTGAAAAACTCTATCAAAAATCTTCTAGAACTCATTAATGAATACAGTAAAGTGGCAGGCTACAAAAATTAATGCACAAATATCTGTTGCAAAAGGATGAGGCTAGACCACTCTCTAACACCATTGACAAAAATTAACTCAAAGTGGATTAGAGACTTGGGCATAAGACCGGAAACCATAAAGTTCTTAGAAGACAACATAGGAAACACTTTCCATGACATCAGTCATGGAAAAGCCTTTGGGGACTCAACTCCACCATCAAGTGAAACAGAAAGAAAAATAAACAACTGGGACTACATCAAACTAAGGAGCTTCTTCACAACAAAAGAAAACATCACCAAAACCAAATGAAAACCTACTAACTGGGAGAAGATAATTGCATTTGATATTTCCAACAAAGGCTTAATATCTAAAATATACAAAGGACTCATAAAACTCAACAACAGAAGAACAGGCAATCCAATCAAAAAATGGGAGAAGGAATTGGACAAACACTTTTCTGAAGGGGATATACAAATGGCCAACAGGCCCATGAAAAGATGTTGCTACTCCCTGGCTATCAGGAAAATGCAAATGAAAACAACAACGAGATATCACTTTACCCCTGAAAGACTGGCTATTTTCCAAAAACCTGGAAACAACAAATGCTGGTGAGGATGTGGAGAAAAGGAAACACTTTTGCACTGTTGTGGGCGTGCAAATTGGTACGACCCCTATGGAGAAGAGTTTGGAGATTCCTCAAAACACTGGAGATGGAAATCCCATGTAATCCTGTCATTTGCTTCTGGGCATCTACATAAAAGATACAAAAGCATCCATCCGCAGAGATGTCTGCACCCCCATGTTTATTGCAGCCCTATGCACAATAGCTGAGAACTGGAAATTACCTAAGTGCCCAACATCAGATGGATGGATAAAGATGTGGTGCCTATACACAATGGACACTACACAGCCCTGAGAAGAGATGAAACCCTGTTATTTGAATCAACATGGATAGAACTAGAGGGGTTTTTCCTTGGGTCGCCCATCATTCACATTCACTGTGAACTTGCCTGTCTCTTGCCCGTGAATCCAGGTGGTTGTGCCTCTGAGAACAGTGTGTGTTCACTTCTGGGGGCATCTCTGCTAATGGCAGAGTGGGGTCTGTGGGTCACCTTGACTTCGCTGGATTTACAGGAGAACCTGTCCGAAATCCGTCAGGAGGATGCCAAGTTGACCCTCAATCAGAAGCTGGTGCGCTTGTCTGCGCACCTGGCAGCATGGGTTGTCTCTACTAGCGTGGCAGTGGCTTGCTCTGCAGCCGTTTATTACCTGGCTGAGAACAACTCGGAGGTAAGCAGCGAGGCAGGGCCCCTGGGGTCCAGCACACAGGCCACAAGGCGAAGGGAAGGGTGGCTGGAGCGCGGAGCGGTGTCAGCTGCTACTCAAACTGGGTTTGAACTCAGCAGCCTCCACATGAGCTGGAGGTTTGTTCAAAATGCAGGCTCTCAGGTCCCGCTTTTGGCCCCAGGCTGGGATCTGCATTTGTCACAACATCTCCAGGTGATCTCTGTGCACACATCCGCGTGACAAGTCCTACGCTTAATGGGAACTCCAGCCTCAAGCTAGCCATAGTTATGGTTTCTTCCTTAATTATGACTAGGTTACCATTTATCCTGGTGTGACCTGGATGATCTGCATTTGGCAATGCAGTCCCACCATCCCGCCCTTTTGAAATTGCTTCCTGATTTTGATCAGTTTGCTAAAAGTTCTTTTGTGCAAGCACACACCCAACAAAATAACTTCAAATAGCCCAATCGGAGCAAGTTTCCCGTGTGGGCCTCCCCACCCCTGACCTGCAAACCTAGTCCAAAACCCCGCCCCCCAACTCTGTCCCACAGTTGACTACCCGCCCCCACCTGCCATGCCCGGTGACACTCCGCTTAGTCCCAGTTTCCACTATAACTGGTGGTAAATCTACTAATTATATCCCTGATGCCCCTGCCCCAGGCAGGATACAAAGCAGACACTCAGTAATGAACAAGGAACCCCAGGATAGGGAGGAGAAATTCCACCGTGACACTACTCTGGTGCTGTGACTTCAGTAGACTCAAGTTCTTGCCCCGACAGCCAGGGAACATGTTCTCAGCTTCCCTGACCTCTGGGTAAGGAAAGGAAAATCACAGAAGTAGTCTGTGACAAGTAGTCATAGAATGTCTACTTGAGCTCAAGCCGTGTGTCAGATAGATGTGAGTCAGCTCTGCATTTCCTTGCTGGGTGACCCTGGGCAAGTATCTCCACCTCTCTGAGCCTCTGTTTGTCCATCGGTTAAGCCTGTTACTACCCACCTGCTGGGCTGAGGAGAGGTTGACATGCAATAATGTGGACAATGCCTGGCACAGGGGAAGGGTGCAGTAAATGCTGACGTCACGGCTAACCCCAGGGGATCCTGGTTGGGGGTCTTCTGAGTGAGGCGGGCAGGGAGTCAGCGCCCCCATTCTTTCCTTCCATGCCCTGCAGTTCCTGAAGAACCACCAGGACCCCGGGTCGGTGCTGTTACTGCCTTTCGTTGTGTCCTGTATCAACCTGGCTGTGCCACGCCTCTACTCCGTGTTCCGGCTGGTGGAGCCGTATGAGATGCCAAGGCATGAAGTCTACGTCCTCCTGATCCGGTAGGTGGGTCTGGACCAGCCTCTGTCTCCATGGAGGGAAATGGGGTGGCGCCGTCAAAGGTGCTGTTCAAGTATTAAAGTTCAGTTCTCCGGAAAGAATGGCAGGAGTCAGATGTGTTCGGATGGTGTGGGTTAATCATACGACTGAAAGAATCCTGAGAAGATACAGCTGTGAAGTACCTCTTCCTCTTTCTCAGAGTAATGGTTTGCTGTTCCCAGTTGCCGCCAGGCCGAGGATGAATGTAGTTCTCAGTTATGGGCTATACAGATACACAGGTTGTGCACTGCACCAAGTCCCTGACCAAGGGTAGGGACTGAAGTCTTCCAGTGTTTCCATGAATCAGTGAGGAGCCCCAGCACCCACTCCCCAGCTGGGATGAAGGGGAGCATCTCTGTAATTCAAGCAAATGGAGGGCAATTCATTGGCTGTAAATGTTGCTTTTTCATGGTTCTCAAAAAGGTATTGTATTTGCTAGAGAAGACCCCAAGGTTTTGATAAACAAAGCACAAAACTACTCAACTTGTGTCCTTATAGCTTCTTCCTGACTCATTCCCTAACTAGTTCCTTTTCTGGTTGTATTCATAACAGTTGTGGACAATGCAGATCGAGTTTCTTTATTGATCAATTCCAGAGTCCTCGCCTAACCTTCACCTCTGAGATCTGGCTGTTGGACAACCCTCCAATTTCATTTTCTACCTATTCCCATCTCCCTATTCCTCAGTGTCCCCAGTCCAACTCCGCTGCCTTCCCAACCCTGGACCTTTGCACTGGCCACTCCTTGGAGTCCTCCTTCTACAGACAGAGTTTCTGTGCTGATATCTGTTTCTAGTTTCTTCATGCAGTTCCTATACATACGTGCTACCTTCAGTTTATAAGAGGGGGTGCATCCTGCTGGGGTTGGGTCTGTTGCCTCTGGCCCAGCGCAATCCACATACATCCCAGGTGATGTGTGGAACAATCAAGATAAACAACGAAATATAGTAAATAAGTGCTTCTTCCTCTTCTCTCTCCCTGCCTGCCTGCCTGCTAGTCTTCACTCCTGCCTGCCCCTTTCCTTTAAAAAAGTTTATGACGAGGACATTAAACATACACACATTTGTATATATGTATATTTATATGTGTGTGTGTGTATCTGCCATGTGTTTTGTCAACAATGGCCCACATGTACGACAGTAATCCCAGGCGACCCTGACCTCTAGCCTGTGTCTAACAGGCTGTCCCATCTAGGTCTGTATCATTATACGCTCTGACTTTCAAAGACAAAATTGCCTAATGATACATCTCTCCACATGTATTCCATGATTGAGTGACACGTGACTGGACATTAATACATACAGGGATATCTCACTTTATTGTCCCTCACTGTATGGACCTTTTCAGACAGTTGAGCTTGTTGCAAATTGAAGGTTTGTGGCAATCCTGTACCCAGCAAGTCTGTCAGTGACATTTTTCCAGCAGCTTAGATGAGCGTCAGCATCTCTTAGCATATTTTTCAAATCTCGGTATATTTAAAATGCTACATACGCATTATTCTCCTAAAGAAAACATTTCAGCAAAACTCCATTTCTACCCACCAACACCACTTGGATACCTTCTCTCTGATTAGAAACAATGAGGATTTTTAAAAATTGTGATAAATATATGTGTGCGTGAATATATATACATATGATACAATTTATCATTTAAGTGTGTGCCTCATGGGACATGCCTGCCTAGTTCCCAAGGGAAATATTGGTAAACGGTGCTAATGACTTCCATGGAGAGTAAGGACAATGTTTTTTTATCTCTTCTATTATTTAGAAACATCTTTTTGAAACTCTCAATCATTGGAATTCTTTGTTATTATTGGCTCAATGTTGTGGCCCAGGCTGATGAAGAGGTAAGATTTTCATGCTCTTTTGCTTTGATGTTGGTTTCTTAACCTTTGACCACCAGGGAAGAAGTGAGTTTCTCAAGAGTTTCTACTCATGAAATTAGAGCAAATACCATGTGGTTCTTCCATTTGTTTGTCCGTCTGTCCATTTGCCCAACCACACCTCCATCCATTCTTGGGCCATGCATCCAAACCTTCGCGTTCCTCCTTCAGCTAAATCTAAAATCTCCCAGTCCATCATCTCATAGGCCTGACTTCCTGCTGAGGTTACTGACTCTAAGTCTTAACTAATGTAAGGTTGAATTAATTCAGCCTTCCAGTTAGTGCTTACCTGCTCAACCTAAAGCTTCTTAATCAAGCAGATAGTGAGTTTTCATCTGGCCAGTAAGAAAAAAGAACAGAGGCATTATTAATCAGTGATGCCTCCTCCTCTCCTATGATGAACTGATGAGCATTGGCAGGAAAAGGGGATCAACGGGACATAGGACAGAGTTGCGAATGTGAAGAGGAGAAATAGTGAGAAGAGAAAGTTTGAGTACTTGTAGACAACAAGACTTAGTACAGGAAGAAGGGGCACAGAAGGGAGTAGACACCTTTGAAAACCATCTCAGCCTAATGGTATGTTTGGGTCAAGAGTAGGTCACTTTTCTGAGTAAATAAGGACTTGGTCACATTGAGCCAACCTCCATGTTTTGTTTTGTTTTGTTTTTATAAAAGAAAGGAAGCAGGCAGGAATGAAGATAGGCAGGAAGGGAAGGGAGAGGAGGCAGAGGCATTTTTAATTAATGAATTTATTAGTTCATTTTTGGTTGTTTCTCCCAGCCCTGGGTTTTGAGTCCAGGTCCCTGGACTTTAGGTGGTCCATGCCCCAGCAGCCAACCTGGTGTCTGGACCACCAGGGCATGTTGCATCCATGTCTTAGTGAGCATAGGGTGCCAGGGACAGATGAGAATTGAGCAGAAGTAATGTCTCCTTCCCACATCCCCATGCTTGTTTGCCTTCCAGTGTTGGGAAACCCTCGTTGGTCAGGAAATCTACAGGCTCCTTCTGATGGATTTCGTGTTCTCCTTAGCTGATTCCTTACTGGGGGAGTTCCTGAGGAGGTAAGGATTGAGTACAGTCATGCATTGCTAATGACCTTTCGGTCAATGATGGACCACATAGATGATGGCAGGCCCAGTGGGTTAAACCATCCAGCCCTGTGTGTAGCAGGCTGTCCCATCTAGGTAAGTGCACTCTCTGTCATTAGTACAATAAAGAAATCCCGTAGCAATGTATCCCCATTGTTAAGGACACATGACAGTAATTCGTACTGGTGTTGGACCAGAGCAGAGGTCTTGGCTGAGCCGGAAGTATGGCTTCCTTGTGCACCCTGTGTGTTCATTGTTCTCTCGGCCTATTGTGTCTTTGGCATATTATTTTCTTCTAAGTTAACTGGAATTGCCCTTCACCTGACCTGACAGTCCTGTTACCAAAGATCATTTGTTCAGTTGGCCATGATAATCTTCTTTTGGGGAAAAAAAAAGTTCTAGAAATAGAAACTGAGAATCACATGAGATCTTAGGCACTGTAGATCATTTTAATATTTTAGCGTATAATCCTTCAGATTTGTCTATGCATATACTACTTTAATGTGTATATCTGATATAATTTCAAAGACAAAAATGGGATCACACTCCAAAATCATGGTGTAGTCTCTTATCAATCGTATCACTATATCTTGGTATCTTTCCATGTGGTATATAGAGATTTACCTCAGGGTTTTAATGAGAAATAATTAATGCACTGATTTTTTACTTGAGACCACAGGGCTACAGAATTATGATGCGATGAGCATCTCCTGCCATGTAGGCATTTACCTATTCCTGCAAACAGCTCTGTGATTCGACGGCATGACACACTGCTGATTCATTCCTCAGTGGTTGGGTGAATGCCATATTTCCTCGGTCTGCCCACACTCACATTTTACAAAGTATTTACTGAGATAACTTTGATTTACAAATTAATATAAGTCCATATGTGTAGGTTCACCATTCCTTAAATATATGACAACACACCACATCTACCACCCAGTGAACAAAAGCCCTCCATCACTGTCCATTGGTCCTCCACGACCACAGGCTCCCAGCCTCTCTTCCTCCCCCTCTGGCCACCTCAGTCCTACTGTCAGTGTCCAAGGGTTAGTGCTGGTGTTGTCTGCTCATTTGCTTTGCTTCTTTATCGTCCCCGTGTGAGAGAGATTACATTATTTTCCTCCTTCTGACTTATTTCACTTAGCATCATCCCCTCTAGTTCATCCGTCTTGTCTCCAGTGACAGGGCCTTACCCTTTTCAGGGCTGTGTAGTATTCCATTGTGTATATAGACCACGGCTTCCATATCCATTCCTCTGACGATGGGCACTGAGGCTGTGTCTCATTTTTGTTATTGTAAATAATAAATAAACATGGCAGTGCATATATTGCTGCAAATTAGTAGTTCTGTGTTTCTAAACTCACATTTAGCCCAGCCTCTGTCTGGGGTTTGGTTGTCGAGGTGAAAAGTTGTTTTTAATACAGTGTTTTTTTGACAACTTCTCTGTCTGAAGAAATGTAAATGGTCTCAAGTTTCCCCAGAGCAAATGAGAACCGGTTTTCCTCCTTATGGATTGAGGGGACAAGGAAAACACCTTTAATTCGACAGCAGTAACCAAAACTAGAAAAAAAAATTCAGTTTATTTGGATTGGGAGGTGCTGAGTATAACTGGTCCGTGATAAAAAAAGTTTAATAAGCCAAGAGGGATTAACCAGATAAAGGTAGGATAATTTAAATATGATAAATGTTCTCTAGATTTTTCAAAACCACTTTAGCAATAACCTCCATTTGAATGCAGTGTATTCATTCCATTTTCTCTCAATTCCCTCATTTATATATTTAAAACTATGCTGGTACTTGGAACTTATCAAACATTGTGTAAGGACATGTGGGGCCTTATTCCAAACTAATAAGAGTCTCCTTTGCTGATTGTGGGGAATCTATGTAAGCAGGCAATTGCTGGCTGGGGTATTAAACTCATGATGTTTTCCATAGGATCATTGGGATGCGATTTATCACAAGTCTTGGCATGCAGGAGTTTGACATTGCCAGGAACGTCCTGGAGCTGATCTATGCACAAACGCTGGTGTGGTAAGTTTTGAGAATTTCCATGGTCCCTGTGGCTCCCTTTTGACTGTGGATTCAGAGTTTCCGTGCTGCACCCCAGAATCTGTTGTTTTCCAGTAGACATGGGTGATACCAACTCCGGCCAGTCGGAAAGCCTTGACGTGGAGTCTTGGGCTGTTCTTTTCCTTTTTGAGGGCTCCAGAAACATCAACGTGGAGCAGGGGTCCCCACTTGGAGGCATCTGGCCTGCAGTGTGTTCTGTTTGTCCTATAAAGTATCTTTTCGAAAAATTTGAATTAACCACCAATCTGTACAAAAGAAAGAGATTTCACAAAAAAGATTACAAAATTTCTGGCTTCTCTCTAAAAAGGAAAGTTCTAGACCATCTCCTATTGGGGTAACAATTGGCTGGATCATGAGCTGGGCAGTTGTCTCCAGTTGGCTATCATCCCTGCCTTAAACTATTGATGCCCCAGTGTTGATCTGCCATTTTTGTTGCCTTATGCTCTTAGTTTTCTTATGGTAGAAAGCTTTACTTTGCACAGATGTGGGAAAATAAAGGCAGAAAGGACCTTGCATTTTTGTTTTTTTTTAATTAAAGGAA
Source organism: Solenodon paradoxus (assembly GCA_004363575.1). Classification (NCBI taxonomy): domain Eukaryota; kingdom Metazoa; phylum Chordata; class Mammalia; order Eulipotyphla; family Solenodontidae; genus Solenodon; species Solenodon paradoxus. Next base: position 78,256 of record RJWH01003820.1, on the reverse strand, counting down.
AGGTGCAGGCAGGAATGAAGGCAAATAGGCCGGCAGACAGGAAGAGAGAGGAGGAGGCACTTTATTTTTATTTAGTTGTTCACGTTGGTTGTTCCCACCCTGGTCATGAACTCGGGGCCTTGGGATGTCTGTGGGACTGCTCCCAGGGTGTACTACACCACTAGGCCACCAGGGCTTGCCCTAAACTTAATTTATTTTTAAGGAGTCTTTTTTTTTAACAGGCCTAAATGGAAAACCAGTGTCTTTTGACAGAAATTGTCAGTAACATGAAAAAATGAAGCCAATTTCATCACAAACATTGAATTCTAGCTGCAGCTGCCCTGCGTCTAAAACCTGCTCCATTTTATTTTAAGGGGAATTGGCAAGTTAAAGACATTATGGCACCAAACTGAGCCTTTCTTCTCTGAGCTCGCAGAAGCTCTGAGAAGAGTGCCCTTCTCACTGGAAACTCAGTGAGTTTAATGGCCGTCCCTGCGGGGCCTCAGACCTTCTCCCCATGGAGGGAGCGGGCACGAGCCACTTTCCGGACTCTTCAGTGAGGGCTTGCCAAATGCTCCTTGGGGGTTCAGTGGCCCTGAGGGTAGGGGCCTTGTCACACCTTCTTCTTCAGAGCTGAGAGGAGGGCTGTGAGGACGCCGGGGATGGTGGGCATTCGCCTGCTCTGCTGTGACGGAAGCAGTTCCCCGCTGTCCTCACGTTAGTGCTGCCCTAACCAAGTACCACAGCGCAGGATCTCCAACCGCAGAAATGTCATTCCTCACAGTTCTGGGGGCTGGAGGAACAGGCTGTTGCCAGGGTTGGTGTCTTCCGGGGCATTTTTCCTTCGTGTGCAGGTGGCCATCTTCTCCCGTCGAACTCGCGTGATCTTCCCTCTGTGCGAGTCTGTGCCTGGATTTCCTTTTCTTTTAAGGCCACTAACCAGAGTGGATTGGGGTCCACCCTTGTGACCCCATTTTACGTCAATCACTTCTGTCTCCAAGTACAGTTGCCTTCTGGGGTGAGGGGGTTAGGGCTTCAACACATGACTGTTGGAGGGATACGGTTCAGCCCAGAGGCCCCCTGTGTTCCCTTCCCTCCGCACCCCTTATCTGCCCAGTGTCTCCCGTGACCTCTGACATTCACCCTCTCTTCCTCATAGGATTGGAACCTTCTTCTGCCCTCTGCTGCCCTTTATCCAAATTATTACTCTTTTCATCATGTTTTACGTCAAAAATGTGAGTCGGTCTGAAGCTGGGACCAATCGGCTTTGTTTCATCGCCAGTGACCCAGTGGGGGTCGACTGGGAAGAGGGTGAGGGAGCGGGTCCTCTAGGCTGCTCCTCTGGCTGCCAGTAAGAGGTGGCTGCTTCTCTCTCTTCAGATCAGCCTGATGATGAATTTCCAGCCTCCGAGCAAAGCCTGGCGGGCCTCACAGATGATGACCTTCTTCATCTTCTTGCTCTTTTTCCCGTCATTCACCGGGGTCCTGTGCACACAGGCCATTACCATCTGGAGGTGGGAGATGGCGGCTTTGGGATGAGGTTGCAGAGGTGGGGTGGGTGGGTGAGTGCTTTCAAATGTAGGTTTTTATTATTTTTCAGGTATGATGAGACTGGCAGGCCAGGCAATGCTTGCCATGGAAAGAGAATTTGTACACTCATAGATCCCAAGAGAGGGGGGACACCACACCATGGGGGCCACATGGGAGGCTCCAGGGTCGATAGGAAGCAGAGGGTGTGAAGGAAAAACACAGATAAGAGCCTGTGTGGTGGTTTCCATGAGAGGGAGTGGGAAGGCAGGGTAAGCAGGGTTATGCTAAGCTAGTTTGAATCCTTTCGGTGGGCAACGGGCATAGGTGTCTGGAAACTGACCCTGGGGTGACTTGGGCAGAATAGTGTCCAAGAGTGTGGGAGCCTGAGAGGGGAGCTGGACTCTGGATTGATCGGTTTGCATATGAAAGAAGGACTTTGTTGGCAGCCCTGGGAAGGGCCGTCTCTTCAGGGTCAATGACATTATGTCAAAGCAATGCGGGTGGGGTGGGGTGGGGTGTCACCAATACTGGTGACCTGAAAGATAAGGCCACTGGATGTAGTTCACATCCCAGGGACCCAGGGTCAGAATGGGGTGGAATAACCAAGATGAACCAGGATAAATAATAGCTTCTTCCTCCCCTCTCTTCCTGCCTGCCTGCCTGCCTGCCTTCACTTGCCTTCATTCCTGCCTGCACCTTTCCTTGAAAAAAAACCAGACAAACAAAGGCGCGCCTTGGTGGAGTAGTGGTTAGGTCAATCTCCTCTGAAGGGGCCAGGCCACATAACCCTGGTTCAAGTTCTGAGTCCAGCAAGGAAACAGCCAGTGTGAACAACTAAAATAAAAATGGAGTGCTTCCTCCTCCTCTCTCTTCCTGACTGCCCACTCACCTTCATTCCTGCTACACTTTTCCTTAAAAAAAACAAAACAAAACAAAAAAACCCCAACCAAATAAACACAACCAAAACCCAAGAAAACATCAACATCAACAACAGAACCCCCGTAATCCGACGGTATGCTTGATTCAGCGCTTAAACCCAAGTTCCCGTGGTGATGGCTGGGCAGCAGTGTGTCCTGGTCTGCTCAGGTGTTTTAAGTCGTGACAGGCACTTCCTCCAAGACTGAAGTTTCCAGAGTCAGGAGAGGCCAGTTCCTCCACGTCAGACACATAACTTCATCTAAATGAACCTAACGGCCCTCCTGCCTCTGCAGCCTCACCCGCTTTGGTTCCTCCTCCAGCCCATTCCAGGGCCCCACGCTTCTCCCCACAGGGGCCAGGTCCTCTCTCTGACATGCTCTCCCCTCCCCCTTCTGGCCTGCTTTCCACCCTCGGTTCTCTCGAGTCATCTCCAAGATCTGACTTCACAGCCACCCTTGTCCACAGCCTGTCACCCCTCTTCGCTCGGGCACATTCTTTCCTCACGGTCAGAAATGCCCCCTTTGAATTTGTGTTGACTCGTTGTTGCCTGTTGTCCCCACGAGACTGAAAACCTCAGCAGACAGGGACCGTGCTGTCTTGTGCCCGATGGCATCTCCAGGGCATCGCGCTGGTCTGGTGCAATAAACATCCGAACCAACAAAGGAGGTGGTTTTGAGGAGACATGGGGAACTCAGGTGGCTTCAGGGCAGGTGACTCTGTACTGATGCCCGTGCTTTTCAGACAGTGTCTCTCTCTTCCTCACGCAGACTGCTAGCGGTGACCATTGCCACAACTTCCACTTCTTAGACACCAGGGTCCCTTCTTGGCCTTGCTTAGTTCATGTCCCAAGAAAGAGAATCTGGTGGCCCCAATTCATTCCTCCAAGCTGGGATTCCAGGGGACCCACTGCTGGGTCTTTGCATAGGCCACTGCGGGATCAGGTGACACCCCTTGGCGTGCCGGGAACAAGCATAAAACACGTCAGCTGGTGCACCCTAGTGGCTCAGATGTTGAGTCTGCGGCTCCTGCATAGTCCACGTAAAGCCAAGGTTTTCCTGGGTTTGCAGCCCAGGACCTGGGGAGGGGAGCATCCAAAATGAACAACTAAATTAAAGTTTTTCCTCCTCTCTCTTCCTGCCTGCTTATCTGCCCACTTGTCTTCATTCCTGCCTGCTTCCTTCCTCTGCATAAACAAAATAAACAAATAGAACATTTAAGTTCAGGCTGGGAGGGACAGGGTTTCACATGAAAGGGCTGTTTGGATGGAGCTGGCACCCAGAACGGACACCCTGGTTCTCGAATAACTTACAACTGATCTCCTGTTAAGAGATGTTTTCTGTCTCTTGTTTTACCAGATTGAAACCTTCTGCCAACTGTGGCCCCTTTCGAGGCCTGCCCTGCTTTTTTGACTCCATCTACACCTGGATCAACACCCTGAGCGAAAGGCCCAGCTACCTGTGGGTGGTCTGGATCTACAGGAACCTCATCGGAAGTGTGCATTTCTTCTTTATCCTCACCCTCATTGTCTTGTAAGTGAGGACCCTGGGAGAACAGTGGGAAGCACTTCATTGACAGGTGATGTGGGCACCTGGGATGCCTGGTAGGAAGTTCCAGGGCCCAGCCTAGCCCAGTCTTCTGGAAGATTCTACCTTTACCCTTGAAATTTTTTTAAAGTTCTTTAATATCTTCTTATTTAGTATCTTGCCCTATTTTTATTAAGAGAGGAAGGGTGAAAGAGAAGGAAGAAGCATTAGGAAAAGGAAAAGAAGAAAGGAAGGAAGGAAGAAAGGAGAAGAGGGAGGGAAAAGGGAAAGAAGGAAGTAAAGGAGGAAGAGGGAGGAAGGAAGGAAGGAAGCAAGGGAGGAAGGGAGAGAAGAAAGTACTTATTTTTCATTATTTTAGTTCTTTCTCCTGGCCCTGGGTCAGGAACCCCATCTTTGGGATTTACGTGGTCCACACCCTAGCCACCAGCTTAGCACCTGAGCCCCCAGGGTACATCACTTCTAGGGTTTTGTTGCCTGTTTTATGAAGAAAGTAATATAGTACCTGTTGCTCTTCTTATGAGATAACATGAAAATGAAAAAATGGAATGTGAGAATGCTTAGACTCTTAGATGTATTATTCTCTCTGAGATTGTGGTATATTCAAATGGGTTGGGTGTTACTGATAGGTAAGACAGTGTACTTTCTTTTTCAAACCCCATAAAGGGAGTCCTGGTGAAAATCTCCCCACCCTGGGCCCCCTTTTCTGCATGAAGTGTTGGTGGGCAGACAGAGATGTCTGTCTTTAGACTTAGGCCCGGGGGACCTCTGAGACGCCAGTGCTGCACGTGGCGACACCTCTCAACAGCGTGGACGAGTGAGAGCAGGTGACGTCGACTGTAGAGCAACCCCTCGATGTCATACGTGGATAAATAGGGCTGAGAAGAGACGGCTGGTTGCAGAGATGGGTCCAGCTGGGTCTGGTAGTGACCCCAGAGGCTAGAAGCTTGGAATGCTGCTTCTCTCAGGCCCTCCTTCCCCATCACCAGGTGCTATTGGCCTCGAAGTGGTGATCTCTCTTTGTCCCTTCAAATTTCTAATTCACTAGGAACTTGTTAAAAACATAGACTCACTTCAAAAAGTAAAGATGGATTTATCATTCAATCCAGCCATCCTGCTCTAGGCATCTACCCAGAGAACACAAAATCTCTAATCAGAAAAAACATCTGCACCCCAATGTTCATATAACACAGTTCACAGAGCCAAGACCTGGAAACAACCTAATACCCATAAACAAATGACTGGAGAGACAAGCTGGGGTCTATACACTCAGTGGATCTATGCAGCTGTAAAAAAGATGAAATCGTGTCCTTTGCAAATCATCTGGATGGAACTGGAGGGGATCATGTTAAGTAAAATAAGTCAGAAAGAAAGAGAAATACAGGATGGTTTTGCTCACATGTGGATTCTAAGGATACAAAACAAACGAACTGACAAATGCCAACAGAATTCACAGGATGCTAGACTGTGGGAGAGAGAGGGAAGGAAGGAGGGAACTGGATGGGGTGAAGGCACTAGAACCCTGGTGGTGGGTATAAGGTTTTTTCTGGGCTCCGCGAGGAGAAAAAGTCAATTAGACAAAAAGTCGAATAGCCAGGGCTTTATTGGGGTTTGCACCCCCGGGCGAGGTTCCCAAGTCTGCAGAATGGGGCTGGGGAAGTCACGGGCTGGGGAAGGCGTCCTTGAACAAAGGGGAGCGGGCTCTTTAAGCAAAGGAATTTCGCTGGCTTCCTACATTGCGATTGGGGATTGGCCCTGTGAATCCAGGTGTGGGGGTTGCATCTCTTACTCTGATGTCTTCCACCTTTCCCCCCCCCACCCCACCCGGGCTGCCGTTTTCCCGGGCAAGGCCGCTGCTGCTTTTGTCCCAGGGCCAGCCTAACAGTGGGTGTGCTGTGAAATGCTCACAGACTGAGATGCATTTTCAGTATCCTAAAATGATATAGTGATGCAAAAGAAATAATACAATTATTTTTTTAAAAAAGAAAGAAAGAAAGACATGCAGAATTTCAGGCTTTACCCCAGACCTCCAGAATCAGAATTTTCATTTTAACAAAATCCTGGGAAATGGGTGGCACACTGACCTTTAACAGCACTGGCCCAGTTTGTCCACATTCAAACTCTGACTGCACCTTAGAATCATGTGCCTTTTTTGGTTTTGTTTTAAATTTTTGTTCCTGGTTCTCGAACCTGGTTTTACATGGCCCACACCTTAGTGTCTTGAGTCACAGGGGTGTGCTGAGAACCCTCTGCATTTTTAAAGTACTGATGTCTGTCAGGACCGAGGTTGCCAGAGGGCTTAGTGGGGAGGGCTGGGAGCACAGGGTAGAGGGGTCCAATGGGCAGTGATGGAGACCTGTTAGAAAGTGGGTGGAGGGTGTGGTGTGTGATCACGTATTCGATAGCGAAGCACACTAAGGGCTCACCCTGGTGGCCTAGTGGTCTAGCACACTGGGAGCAGTCCCACAGAGACTCCAAGGTCCCAGGTTCAAGACTTGGGGCCAGGGGAACAGCCCATGTGAGCAATGAAATAAAAATAAAAGAATAAAGTGCATATTCTTCCCTCTCTTCTTGCCTACCTGCTCACCTTCCTTTCTTTAAAAAAGAAAAAAAGAAACACACTCAGACTCATATAGTGTTAAAAAAAACACTGATATTTTTTCAATGTTCTTAGCACGAGAAAGAACTGATAATATGTGACAGGAGAGAAGTGTTAGCTAATACTCTGGTGGTAATCACAGTGCGGAACAGAAATGTATCAACGGAAACCTTACCCTTACACACTATTATTTGTCCATTATTCATCAATAAAAAAAATAGACTGGGATGAAGTTTGCATGACTTAGGAATTTCCTAAAACTCATCGAACTATACTTACAATGAGGAAATTTCATATGTAAATGATGCTTCAATGAATCTGTAAAATAAAGTGGGCTCAGCACTCGGGGTTTCGGCATCAAGTCTGCAGCTGGAGCATAGTCCATGTAAAGCCCGAGGAACTGGGTTACAATCTGGGGCCGAGAGGAATAATCAGATGAACAAACAAAATGCTTCTTCTTCCATCTTCCTTCCTATCAGCCTACCTACCTACATGCCTGCCTGCTTCTTTCCTCTTAAAATCTATTTAAAAAAAAAAAAAAAAAAGAATGTTTGACCCAATATCCAGAGAAACTTAAATAGTTGATCCGATGGAGGGTCATGCCCTGGGTTTTTCCCACCTCTCAGGGGATTCCAGTGCAGCCATTTTTAGAACCATTGCTCTATAGCTTGAACCTACTTCTCGCCCGAAACAGCTTTTCAGGAGCATCTTGGGAACAAAATCCATTTGCATGCTAATATCCCAAGTTGCTTTGCACTCAACTTGAAATTCGGAGCCTAAAAAAACATTGCTGAGTGTCTGTCATTTTTTTCTTGTCTTTTCTTCCAGAATCATCACATATCTTTACTGGCAGATCACAGAAGGGAGGAAGATTATGATTAGACTGCTCCATGAACAGATCATTAATGTAAGTCCCATTGGACCCTTCCATTAATCCTCTCTCTTCTCCTTTTATAAACTTTTTATAATAGAAACTCCCAAACCATAATCATACAAGGATGCGCTCCCTGCCTTCCACCCAGCCCAACCATCCACAACGTTTGTATACTCTTATTTCACCTAGACTATTCCTTCACGGCAAATCTCTGGATTATTTTATAGCAAATCCTAGACTTTGTATTATTTTTTATGTAAAAACTTCTACATGCCCCAGAGATACAGACTTTTAAAAATGATATAACCATCATCACACCTAAAAGAAAACTTTGATTCTTTATTATCATCTAATATCTAATCAGTGATCAAATCTCCCCAATTGTCCCATGGAAACTTTCCTTTTAGCATGGTTGTTGAAGTCAAGATCTAAGAACGTCCAACACATTGCATTTGGTTGATGTGTCTCGTGTGTCTTTTAATCTATTTTAAGTGATTCACCTCTTCTCTCTTCCCTTGTTGTTAGAAGAAATAGAGACCATTTATCTTATAATTGTTTGGCTATGGGAACAAAGAAATTTCCCTAAACTGGGAAGGTAATTTGAGTCCTAAGAACAAAGCAGGAATATCCATATAACAGTCATTTATTTGGGTAACTTACATACAGGGTCCTAGATGCCGAAGGTAGTGGTTGAGGCTTTAGTTGAGGCAAAATCCACAGACCCTCAAAACTCCAGCGGTCTTGTGTGTGTGTGTGTCTGTGTGTGTGTTTATAAAATACTTTCATTCCATTCCTTTTCAGCATTTTCAAACTTTTTCAATTGCTTTATAAGGCTTTTTTCCTTCAGTGATACTACATGATATTTAACCAAATACATAGTAAGAGTAATTCTTAAAGAAGTAGCATAATTTTCCCCAAGAAACTTATGTCGATGTGAAGTTGTATAATACTTATAAAAAACTTCCAAGAGTGGCAGAAATGTCATGTATATGTGACCTGTCTGATCTCTGAATAGATTTCATCCTGATGGATTTCTGACACTTGCGTTTGGGTGCACTATTGAAGATTCAAGGGAACAGATTCCTTTAGGTTTTGTTTATTTGTTTCCATTATTTTCATGCTACTCCAAATACTGCTGCAAGGAATATCTTTGCACACTTGTGTGAGTACATACAGAACAAATTCCTAAGTCAGAGGTCTTGCACACTGTAAAGTTAAATTCTATTTGCACTTTTTTTCTTTTTTTTTTTATTGGAGGGATACTGCATTTCGACTAACTTGTTTTGAGGCATGCATCCTAGCGAATCGACATCTGCATATAGAACCCTAGATTTACCAATATTTCCCTTTTTTCCCCTTCACTTTACAATGAATCCCCTTTAACTCGTTTCCCAAGGGGTCTCTTTATACCCCCTATCTGGTGTATATTTTCATTTAACCAAGTAAAAGATTAAATGAAGAGCACTGGATTTCATTTGTGTATGGCTCGTTTTCTCTGTTGAAATTAGGTATTACCCCCTCCCCTTGTTTTCCTTTCCTGTCCTACTCTTCTAAGTCTTACAGGAGTTCAGAGACAGATATGTGTTCAGCTCAACCCCCTCGGCACCACTTGGGAGAGACATGGGGATTGACGACTCTCTCTAGAATCTCAAAAATCTTGCCATGTCAGGACTCACCAGGGAGGGCAAATACCTTTTCCTAAACTGACCAAGCCCTCCACATAGTGGTTGGACAGGGGCTGAGCAGGACTTATGGGAAGAGTTCCAATTCTCTTGAAATTCTGTAGGGTCACCAATATTTTTCTGATGCAGCTTTCTCAATGGTTTGGGCAAGTCTTTTAAAATTTTTTTTTTTTTTTTTTAAAGGAAAGGTGCAGGCAGCCAGGCTGGAAAAGAGAGGAGGAGGAAGCACTTTATTTTATTTTATTTAGTTGTTCACACTGGTTGCTTCCCCTGACCCTGGACTTGAACCCAGGGGGATGTGGCCTGTCCTTGGAGGTGACTGACGCAACCACTGCTCCACCATGGGGCGCCATAAACCCCTATGTTAAAATTAGACTGAAGCCATCTGCTAAAGTCACAGAACTGATAAACCCGTGGGATTTGACTCCAAAGTTTGTGCACTTAACTGCAATGCAGTTTTTTCCATGAGTCAGAATCTATTGGGTAGTCAATGAGTTTGCATTTTTGCAAGCCTTCCAGGCAATTCTATTAGCATTGTGGAAACGGCTGCTACAGACCAGTTTTCTAAACAAGTCTAAACAATACACTTGGACGAGTATTAAAAACACCAGTCCCCAAAGACAGCTCTTCCTTACAGAATAATTCCAATTAAAAAACATAGGGCTGAAGAAAACAGATAATCACGAAACAAATACTAGTCTTGATTGCTGCAAGCAGGACGCCCTGGTGGATTCCAAAGCCAGTGGGTGAAACTTGAAGGCGAAACGAGGGCCTGGGAACTGGGAAGGACCTAGACTGGCCACATCATCAAGGCTGCTTCTGCGTCCACCTCAGCACAGTGGACTGTCTGGGAATTCCTCACTGGACACCGGCAGCCGGTTCTCCACATGTGCCTGTAGGAAAACACCACACAGTGAAAGCAGGTCGTGTGGATAGTGTGGCTTTGATCAGTGTTGACTGGGATCATTTTTATCAACATCATAAATGAAATGTTATTCACGGAATTGCTGGACTGTTCTCTTATCGGCAGTAGATTCCCAGGAAAAAGCCTGACCCTCCTGAGGAAGGCATATCCCTTGTTTTTTTCTCCTTTCCAGTTTGAGGATTATTTACCTGGGTTTACTACAGAAATGCAGACAATGTTAACCAAAAAAAAAAAAGGGTGCATTTATATATGTGTGTGTATATATGTATGTGTACATGTGTATGTGTGTGTGCATATGTGTGTATGTGTATATGTGTGTGCATACATGTGTATATGTATTTATATATATTGTGTATATGCACAAACACACATATATTTGATGTCCTTCAATGCAGAGCTATAAACCGTGACAATCTTAGGGAAGGGCAGATCCAGGCAATACGATGTGCCCAGACAGAGTTCAGGGGCAGAGAGTGTGCCAAGTAGGTGCCTACCTAAACTCCTGTCCTGGGCCTTCAGACCATGGCAGGTCTGTTGCTTCTGGCAGCGGGTCACTGCTGCTAGAGGAGGTTGCTACTCAAACCCGCTCGAGGAATTGCTTTAGAGGAGATGATCAGAATTTAAGAAGATCATGGGGGCTAGTTTGGCTTCGCCGTGAACTCTTTCATGGAGAGAAACCACAGTGGCAGTCTCCACCCAGTATCAGGGACCCTGCCTGCCTGAACACTACCCTTCTTTTCATCATTTGCTTCTCAACCTCATAGCATGGTTCAGCCTCCATGTTTTTGTTTTCCTTCTTGGCAGGAGGGAAAAGATAAAATGTTCCTGATTGAAAAGTTGATCAAACTGCAGGATGCAGAAAAGAGAGCGAATTCCAACTCATTCCCAGTGGAAAGGAGAGACATGGAGGTGAGGCCAGAGCTGCCCACTGTGAAAAGGGCATCTGGTAACTGGGATGGCAGAGGGCACTTCACCTTTTGTCTTTTAAAGTTTCCCTATTTTTCGTCTAACGAACAGTTCTCATTCATTGGCTGGCCTTCTGCTAGGGGAGAGGTTACCACGGGAAAGCAAGCCCTGCCCTCCCGGAGCTCGCGTCCTTGTTTCTAGGGATAGAGATGAAAGTGCCCCGAGACCCACCCACGGTCGTCATTCTTCCATGTACATGGTTCTAGACATTTCCCGGCGCCTCTGGAAACGTAGCCGCTTCTACTAACATTTTAGTGGGCCCGTATTCTAACTCCTGTCTTCCGCATTCAGTACTATAGTTGGCTGCTGTTGCAGTCTGCACATATTTGGACATTTGGGTTGTCTCCAAGCTTTCTTTGAAATGCTATAAATGGTGTTTAATGAAACATTTTTGTCACTCTATGCAAGTATTTCTGTCATAGACATGCACTATAGTGTTGAGATTTTGCTCTACAACTTTTTTTTTTTTTTTGAGGAAAGGTTCAGGCAGGAATGAAGGCAAGCGGGCTGGCAGGAAGAGAGAGAGAGGAGGGAGAAGCATCCTTATATATTTTTTACATTTTTATTTAGTTGTTCACACTTAGTTGTTTCTCCCGAGATCCGGGACTCGAACCCAGGGGTATGTGGCCTGTGCTCTTTCAGAGGCAACTGACCTAACTGCTGCTCCACTAGGGCATGCCAGCCATAGAACTTTCTTGAAAAGATTTTTACCAGTTTCATTCCTACCAAGATGGTATAAGAGATGCCTAAACTGTACTCTAATTTCAAAACTTTTGCTGTCCTGGAAAATATGGACAAAGAGTAAACCTACCTTAACTCGAATTCACTAGTTTTGGAAGTTATGGTCTTGTTAGAAGAGATTGCGCTATCACTTATATGTGCAAACGAATTCTGTCTGCATGACTTACACAAAGTATTTAGAGTCCCATCTCTAAATCGTAGGAAGGTGGGGACCATGTCTGTTTCGTCACAGCCCTGGGTTCTAATACAGGACCTGGCATATAGTGAATGCTCAGTTAGTGTCTGTGAAATGAATGCATAGAAAGGGACTCATTGTCCCTAAAAGGAAGAACTAAAGTGTATTTGATAACTCTCTGACTCAGTCTTAGTCTCAATCTGTCAGCTCTTAATTTTAAAGTGGTGTTTGGGGGACTCACACATCTGACCAACTGGGGACCAGGACAGGTGGTGGAAGGGGGAGGTCTTTCTTTTCTAGTGACCAGGCTGTTTGTCTTCCTCTCTTTCAGGAACAGAGCCCTTTGCATGTTCAGGATCATGATGCTGCTCGTGGTGAGTAGCCTGCTTTATCCAGTTGGTACATCCCAAGCGAAGGGGTCAGAATTGCTCCTGATCAATTCTTTGTTCGTTGCAAGGACTGACCCTTAACAGGTGTCAGCCAAAACACAATCATTCTTGCTGTAGACATGGCCAGAAGGTGGCTTCTTTATATTCCCTTCTTTTCCGCATTAGCTTCTTCCTCAAATAGGCTCTTCATGGTATCAGCTTCATATATCTCCTCCGATTCAAGTCTAGTGGGGAAGAATGAGACCCTGGTTATTCAACGTGTCTCACTGGATCTGAGTGGCGTGCTCACCGTGAACCAATTGTGGTTGTGAAATGACCAATGATTCCATTGGTCAGCTCTGAGCTATAGTCTCCTCCCTAGAAACAGGTGGCATCACCACAGACCACAGGAAGAGTGGCAGAGGTGGCTGCCCAAAGAAAATCTGAATGATGCCAGAAGGGGAATGGATGCCGAGCAGGAAATACAAAGAAACACACCAACTCATTCGTGTTTTTTGGAGAGCATTTACTGACAGCATCCAGTGATGGAGTTCAGGGGGAGAATGGAAGGAACGTAGGAGGTTAAAGGAGGCAAGGAAGGCCTGGGATCTTTAGGGCCAATTGGTGGTTCCCTTGAGGATGGGGCTGTATGACTGTGCTTACTTCTCTTTTCTGTTTCAAACCTAGACTTGCGATTTAGGCGATCGGTTCCAGTACAGAATGCAAAGGCCTGATGAGTACTAGGAGGGTCAGACACCAATCCAATAAGAGAGATGATAAAGCTGAACAATGTCTTCCATGACACTCGGGCCTTTCTGAGCTTCCCAAAGCCAAGAGTGGAAACTGATCATAATTTAAAACTGAAGTAAAATTGGACATTCCCTGATGGGTTTTTCACTCCAACATTGCTGATTTTTCAACACAAAATATTTACAATTTTCCCAGTAAAGACTGCTATAGTATTTAAAGGAGCTCACAAAAACCTGGGGAAGAGAGAACCTGGAATGATGTATTTTATCTTCAGCGATACCTGCACGCATCATCAGTCTTTCTAAAGTATCTCCATTCAGACCTCCCAGAACTGGCAAAGGTTTGGAAACTGGTGCCAAAAGTGATTCATCCTAAATAAAAATGTGATGTCAGTTAAGGATGTGAAGCTTCTGCATTCTGGAACCTGCATTTGTTCGTGACGTTCACTAAAACTACCTTCCTGTGACCCAAGGGTGAAATGCAACCTGAAGCCTCCTCTGTGAACTTCACTGCAGACTGATACATGAATCTTGGAGGTTGGGTGGGGTGGGTGTGTCTGGACTGGGACTAGGCCCCATGAGGTTTTGTACTTGACCATCAAAATCTTATGTTGAACTAAACAAACCAGTGGTGATGTGTAGGATTTATTTATATGTACTATGTACGTGAACGATATATGTACATATGCATACATATATATTGTGTGTATATATACATATAGATCATTCTTTTGAAAATTTGCCAAACAATTCACAAGGCATGTGACGCTACAGATGAGTTCAGCAGAAGATTCAATGACCAAATTACTAAGGGGAGAAGTCTCCTGAGTAATCACTGTCATGAATTCTAACTGGAGCTGAACTTAGAAAAAAAACCTTTGTGAACATGTGAAACACACATACCCAACCAGTGCTTAGTCACTGATCCACATTTTCTTTCACTTGTTCATTTCATCCATGAATTCACTTCTAGTGTCATCTTTGCTAGTGTTCATTCATTCAACAAACGGTGGCTAACAAAGTCATGAACAAGACAGTCTCTGCCCTCACGTGCTTTTTGCACGTGATTAGATAGGAACTTAATCGATTATAACTCATTACAATTGTGATAGATGCTGTGAAGGTGAAGAACAGGCCTTGTCTGTGGGGTCAGTGAAAGCCGCCTGTGGAACTGATGTTTGGAGTGACTTCCCGCCCGGTGGCATCTTAATGGTGTCAGTGCATCTGTAGCTTCCACAATGAAATGGGAACTTCCTCTGCTCTCACCTGGGGCTTTGCCTACTTTCACACACCAGGGGCCTCTCTGGAACGTTTCTCCATCCACCTCCTCCTGTCCTCACTGCAGCCCCCACTTCTCCGGACGTCTAGCTCAGGATCTGGGAATGGGATGCCTCTATTTTTGTTCTTTATGCACATGAATGTTCCGGCTATTTCGGAGCCTTTTGTGATTATAGACCAATTTTTTTTTTTTAAATGTTGTTCTGTTTCTTTGGAAAATGCCAGTGGAAGGGGATTGCATTAAACCTGCATATTGTTTTAGGTCAGATGGCCATTTTAACAATGTTAATTATTCCCAAACCATGAGCATAAGAATACTTTTCCATTTCTTTGTATCTTCCTCTATTTTGTTTTTAACAGAGTCTTGTTTTCATTGTACAGCTCTCTCACCACCTTGTTAAGTATGTACCAAGGTACTTATTTTTATTTGTATTGTAAATGTGATAGTTTTCTTAATTTCATTATCTTCCATTCCACTCGCATTATACAGATTCAACAGATTTTTATAGATTGTGTAGCCTGCCACTCTACTGTATTCATTTATTAATTTGAAGAGTTTTCAGTGGAGTCTTTAGGGTTTTTTACATGTTTCGTCATCTGCAAACAGCAGCAGTTTTACTCCTGCTCTGCCCTTGAACTGTTTTGTTCCGGGTTCTCACACTAACACGTGTTAGAACCACCTGGAGGGGGCATCAAAACAAAGATCCTGAGTCAGACTGAGTGCTTTGGAGATGGGATCTGAATTTGCATTTCTAACAAGTTCCACTTCATGTGAATGTTGAAAAAAGGACAAAACCCTTTGAGAACCACTGTGACTAGTTGATATCTAACCTCTTAACCCAGCTGTTGTTAGATTTTGCTGGCAAAATTTGCTGAGAACATGAGGTCACTAGTCTTTAGTATTTTCGATCAAAGAAACCTAGTAACCTGGCCTTAGAGTACCAATCGCTATCACTCCATGTTAACACGGGCTTGAGGGAGTGTTTGGAACCCTTCATTAATTCATAACCTACCTGGTCTTCACAGCTGTGATTTATTGTCCTGTTCAAGCCCTATTCCCATTTTAGGAAATAAGAGGTCTAATTTTATTCAGAAATTTTATCTAATAAAAATAAGAGTATTTAAGTCTTGGTGAAATTGTCAAAACAGAATTGCAGACACCAATCTCCAAATAAATAGCAGACTATTGTCTAATCGTCTAAAAGGGGGTTTCTTTAGCCCCTGTGGGACCTTTGTTGTCACTGTCTCTTGCATGCTGAAAGCAGACAGAGGGATATTCCAATCGACAGTAGAGGAAGTGATTTTATCTGCACTGACCTTCTTGGAAAGAAACCTATCATGATGCTGGGTGGTCCTTTGCTGCTGCTGAAGACTGACTTATCTACACTCCTAAATTTTCACCTCGCTTTAGATCTGTCTCCAGTCTTCTCAAGGAAGTTTCCACTTGCATATCCTCTAGCTCATTCCTTAACAAACACTGAGTATCTACTCTGTGACAGTCACTGCAGCAGGTGCTGGGAATGGTTAGGCTGTTTCTCATTACTGAGACTGGCTATGGACAGATCTGATGACACACAGGCATTCAGAGTGTGGGTTCTGGAGTCTCGGGTCAAATCTTTGTTATTACTGTTGTGTGACTTTAGCAAGTGACAACTTCCTTGTGCTTTGGCTTCCTTCACTATAAAATGGGATTATGATGGTACCCACGTTCTGTGGTGTTGCAGAGTAAACACATGAAAATAATTCAAAACAGGGTCTTGTACAAGGTAGGGAGTCAATAAATGTCAGTTAAGCATTTTACATGCACTCTTGTTTACTTTCCCTGGGGTGGAACTAATCCTCTCCAGGATCTCCCTCACCCTTCTCTCATTACTTCAGAAATCTAACGGCTTTAGGGGCTCTGTGCCAGGATGAAGACCAAACTGTATTTCTTATAAATCAGTCTAAAAGCCAACACCACGATGCTGACACATTTATTCTCCAACCTCAGTCCTTTGTAACGTTTCTTTATTCCCCCACTTCCCTATTCAAGTCTCCACACAATCCTCCACATTTGAAAAAAGTAGATCCTTGTCACTACCATTTGTGAATGTTATTTGCTAGGCCCGATTTTTTTTAAAAAATACATTATCTTAATACTTAACGAAGCTTGAGATGCATATGGTTTAATGTCAATTTTAGAAATTAGGAACTATTCGAATCTCTGAGAAATTAAAAAGACTGGCACAAGACCCCCAGTTGATAAGTGTAAAATATTAAAGATGAGGAAAAATATTTTTAAAGGGCTATTTAATTTCAAAGCATATGCTCTTAGTTACAACCCTCTTAAATAATACCCCCGTTTCATAGATGAATAATTAAGTAACTTATCCAAGGTTAGACAACTTGCAAGTTGCTGATAAGGAAACCAGATTTTGCTTTCTGGCACCAAATCCTGTTCTCTCACCCTATACGAAGCCTTCCAAGTAAGTCCTTAACAGTAATACCTTTTCTCTTTATCCAAGTTCTCCATTATTCCGGGCCCAGACCACCTCAGCATAGGCCCTAGTTCCTTAGGGACAAAGGTCGAGACACAAATTCCTGGCTCTCAGGAGCTCTTCGCACAATAGAAGTGACATTCACTCGATACTGTCCCCAAGAGAATGCTTTCCCTGTGGCTGTTGGGCAGTCTCAAGGCTGCCACCCAAGGGGAGAGTCCACACAGGTGTTCCTACTGCTTCCCCCCCATCACACCAATCAACATGCGTGAACACACATGCTGTGCCCAAATCTGTTTCACCTGTTGACTAAATCTGTCCTGTAAATGTTAAAATGTAAGAAAATTTCTCTAGGTGCGCCTTGGTGGCCTAGCGGATAAGGGCACTGGATGCAGTCCGCGCAAGTCCCAAGGACCTGGGTAAAGACCTGGGGCCGGCAGAACCAAGAACGACCAACTATCCAAGTGCTTCTCTCCGCTCCTCCTGCCTGCCCGCCTCAGCGCGCCTTCATTCCTGCCTGCGCCTGCCCTTCTTAAAAAAAAATATCTCTAAACGCTGACTGAAAACATCTCTAGCTCTATCTGTCATGCTTTTCCCATCAACTGCAGCCACAATCAGTTTGCTTTTGCCATCTGGCTGTGTGGCCTGGTGCCCTGGCTGCTCCAAGTGTGAAGCTGGTGACCCACTGGGACTCGGGATGGAAGTCGTGACTAAGCTGTGGGTCTGTAATCAAGGATACAGACGGGCTGAAAGGTGAGAGGGAGGAGTTCCAGGACCAGCTCTGTAGTTTTTTTAAAGACTCCACTTCATTTTAAATACTTTGTCAGCTTTTCACAGTAAGACCCCAGGAGCTGCGGTGGGGACAGCAGAGCTGGGATCAAGGGCTCACTTAACAGGCAGACAGGGCGGTGGGCGGGTGGGGTCTGGAGTCAGAGCCGCCTGGATTTGAAGCCCAATGGCACCAAGGGATCTGAGACCTTAGGTAGGTGACTTTAATCTTGCAGTGGCTCAGCCTCCTCATCAGTAGAGAATAAAACCTGTCTCAGATTTTTGTGTGAAAAGGGACATTTCAGTTATTATGACATCAGGCTTCACTATGACACCAGCTGTGTGATACAGCGGGAAGGAAGGAAGGAAGCCGCTCTCATTCATAGGTTTTGGTGCTCATTGTAAAAGGAGCTTGCAAGTTCTTGGAAATTCCTCCCAGTTCAAGTCATCTACGATTATCTGTTGTAGAGAAGCCTGAAAAAGTGCAACTCTGCCCCTTAGTGGTTTGTAGCTCGTATTTCAAGAGAACAATCCCTCTGCAAGTGTCAAAACTTCCCTACCATCTCGTGTGCTTCACACTGAAGCCTCACCAGGGCCCGGGCACTGGAGTGCAGGCAGCAGCCTTTATAATTCCCTGAATAGTCTCATGTCTTAGGATATGATGCTTGGCACACAGTTCTCCCTTAGTGCTCCTTTTAATGACTTTATTAGTACGGTCACAAGTTTGATGTCTACAGTACATTGATACATTTTAAATATGTAAAAGACATAAGTGTGGCAAGTTTGAAACTGGCAACTCTGAGTAATCATGCATTTCCATGCATTGGCTTCTGTCCCCCAGCTGCACAGCTCAATCCGTGCTTGTCCTGACTGGGTGCTGGGGCGGCCTCAGCGAGCTCAGACAGAGCTGCTGTGCTTTCTGCAGGCCCAGATTTTCAAGAGCAAGGCTGGTGTTGAACTCAGGCATCCCTCAGAGCGTGGCGGCAACACCAGGCTTTGCTCTGGGTCCCGGTAAAAATGCGATCACAGATACTGCTGTGTGAGCCATGTGGTTCCCCCAGGGCTTGGGCTAGCACACAGCCTACTCTGACAGCCCTGCATGAGGCCAGCAGGCAGTTTCTGTACCCGTGTTTCCTCCCTGGGAGGAAAGTCTAGAACTGAGATGCACAGTCTTCCAACATGCTGTCGGTGATGTAGCTGGAGCCAAGATGGGATTCGTAGTAACGTTTCTCATCGAAGGTATTAACAGTCCAGGCAACAACCTCAATGCCTTTAGCTGACCACTTCTTCAGGTAGTCCCTGGAGAAAGAGGGCAAACCGATCCTGTTAGAATGACAGCGGTCCTGGGAACGGTCACCAAGTCTGGTGCTCACTGAGCACTAACAGTGCCCAGAGAGCGCTGCACACTGGCCTCACCTGGCTCCATCCCGTCCCCGAAAGTGTCGGGCAGGAGGCTATGTTTGGCTTTGGTCTCATCTTAAAACACATGCTTTTCTTTTTGGTGCTGCAGAATACTGACTTCCTTTCAAGTTCTTGAAAGAACCAGGCCCCTTCTTGCCACACCACTTTTGCATGAGTCCCCCAACTTGGATCTCCATCCCCAGCCCCCTCAATTCCCACTCACCCTTCAGAGCTTGGCTCACGGTTACTTCCGTGGGGATGTTTCTCCTGATCACCCTGACTTGGTCAGATTGCGCTACACGTACGTTGTTCTCTCCCTCAAAACAGTTGTCTTAGCTGTGGTTTTCTATGTACTGGATTTTAGTTTTATTAGCATCCATCTCTTACCCCGACTATAAACAGATCATGACTTGTTTCTTTATCACTGTACCTCCAGCTTAATACGGCTTCTGCAGGCATACGCCAAATAGTTGAACACACGCATGCCTGAAATGAGACAAACCTACAAATGGCTGAAACACACAGCTAGAAAATCACTGCAAGAAAGAGTCAGAGACTGCTAGCATATTAGGGAAAGGAAAGTTTCTTGGACTCAGTGGAGGAGAGTCTGTAATATATGGGGACAGAGGAAGGGTGGGCATGGGAAGTAAGGTGTCCACAGGGTATCTTCACTGTGGCTTGGCCCTGGATCCTATGTTGGTTTTCCAAGGGAGTCTCTCACAGGGAAGTGTAATCCCTCACTTATAATAGTTTGGCAGGTTAATTTTTCCTTTATATACCGGTGCTTTGGAAATAGTAAAATATGACTGAACTCTTCCCGCCTGAGAAGCTAGTAGTATTGCAACTAAACTAAGGCACAGTAGGCTTCGCAGGTCAGAACCAATCCAGGTTTGTCCACTGTTAATTCTTCTGTTCCAGGAAGAACACTCGGGAAATGTGTTAGGAGAAGATAAAAAACATTCCACTTACGGAGACACAAAATCCTTTTGCATGAGGAAAGCTGAAACGCCACACAGGTACCACAAGATATTGTGCAAGCTCCAGTCGAGCAAAATGTCCATCATCACAAACAAGAGCTGTTTCCACCAAGATTCATGGCGTGGCTTCCCGTCTCCTGTATGGCTAAGACTCCAAGGTCTGTGAGTTAAAGCTGTTACTACATTCTGATCTATCTGTCTCATCTGAAAAGGAATTTTGGAAAAGAAAGTATGGTAAGTCTAATACCATTTGTTCTTTAGATGTATCCAATGTGGTCATTCTACCAGGTGTCCTCACTGGTCACCTGTCCCTCAAGTCTACTAAATAAGCACTCTATCCTTTGAGGAGATGTGATGGATGTAAGACATTTAACATACAGTATAAATAAAAACACTTACTTCACAATCCCAAGAGAACCGCAATCTGATCTTTAAAATGAGCAAATGATCATTTCAGGGTCAAATTTTAATAAACTTTCAATTAGGTATCTATTTAACTTCTGGTGAGAGATAAGTAATTAAAAGTCAGTGAGGACAGAACCACCAGGATCTTTTCAAGATAAGGAGCTGGTTAGCTTTGGTCTTTTCTGGAGAAAATGCCTGAAGAGAGTTGTGCGGTGGGAAAGTGAAGGGAGAAGAAAAGAAGAAGACAGAGGGGAAAGAGGCAGGGGATGGGGAGAGAGAGGGCAAAGGAGAAATGGAGACATGAGGACAGTATTCTTTCACCTGGGCTCTGTGATCCTCTGGACAGTGTTTCATGCTGAACATCAGGTAAGTTTGGGAAGCACTGATCCAAATGTTTGAAAGTCCTAGGACCCTGTCACCTCAGTGACAGTTTATAGATTCCGCCCTGACTGTAGTTTTCATTGTATATTCTGTTGGTTACTGTTGAAGAATGCTACAGAAGCAACATACTATTTTGAAAACGGTAAATGAGGGATGGTAAATGATGACTAAGTATTATATTTGTCTATTGGATAACTCAGTTGTGGATGAGAAGTTTCTTTTTATATATGTATTCTAGCTAATAAATGAAGAAATGACAGAATTAAAATAAGACATTGCAACCCTAGTAAATTGTCAGAGCAGGTCACTGGTATCAAAAGCAGCTGCTAACAATAGTCAACCAGACGTTCTATACTCCTAATGGAAGAATGCCCTCACCTATGAAATCATACTGCCAGCAATAAGTAAGAACCTAATCCGATCACGCCTTTAGCTCTCCCTACCGATTTATAGGAAATACACAGAGAAGAATGTGCTAAACTGGATCATGGCACAATTAGCAAAATCTAGACTTCAGTAAACTAACAAATTGATTTCCTCAATAAACACAAAGGAGGTGGAGTGGTGGGACAAGAGAGAGAATCCATTTTATGATTGAAACTTTTAACACATAGTCCTTATTTAGGCCCAGATTCAAATGAACAATTTATAAGCAATGAAAAACCATCTATGATTTCTGAGACAAATAAAACTCTATACAGTGACTGGATACTTGATGATCTTAAGGACTTATGGTTCATATTTTAGATAGAAGAATGGATTTGTGGCTGTGTTTTTTAGAACATGCAGTGACGGGTGTCTGGGATTTGATTTGAGGCTAAAGGAGGGAATGGCGACATGAACCAGGTCATGCTTAAAGGGGCTCACTGTCCTCTCCACTTTTGTGCATATCTTAACTTTGCCATAATCTTTCTTAAAG
The DNA here is from genome assembly GCA_004363575.1 of Solenodon paradoxus. Taxonomy (NCBI): domain Eukaryota; kingdom Metazoa; phylum Chordata; class Mammalia; order Eulipotyphla; family Solenodontidae; genus Solenodon; species Solenodon paradoxus. Next base: position 56,603 of record RJWH01003820.1, on the reverse strand, counting down.
TTATAGTCTGCGGTTATTTAATGAGATGTACAGCTACATAATTCCTTCTGTCCTGAGAACATTTTCCAAAGAAATATGAATGCGCCTATAAAAACATAATAGGAGCTACAAAGGAATCCTGCTGTTTTAAAATGGGGCCTGAATGCATTCCCCTTTCTAAATTTCTGTTAATTTTCAGGAGGGGTTTCTTAACTGATCAAGTTCAATTTAATAGGCATCGATCTGACGCTGACTTAGCCTGCGGCTATTATCATCCCTGACTGAATACTATGCACAGCAACACTCCAGAATCTCACCTTGTAGATAACTTCTGGCAGAAAAGAGCAGACCATACTCTTATTGTACAGTTCAGGGAGCTCCATATATATCTTCTTCAGCGCATCAGTAGCCTGTAAAACAGAGAGGTTCATGGGTTTAAAATCTAGTAAAAAGTAATGGGCCATAGTCAATAACTATTCCAATGAAGTACAACCCGACTGAATAAATCAGAATTTTACTAATATGCCGGAGAGTTGAAAGCCGTACTAGCAGGTTACGTTATCCACTGGGATACTTTTAAACTCACACCTGCAGCAGATAAGGAAGCTAGGGTGCTGCTGCTTTACTATCTGGTTGAAAAGCTCAGCCCTCTACTCGCACTTTTGGAAAGTATGGCAGAGTGAAGGACAGAGGAGGCTGGAAGCATAATTTTAAAACCTTTTCTTTATATCCCAGTTTGACCACTAGGAAGTGTTTCTAAACCCACAACTCTATGACCCTCCCCTGCCTTTTCTAGGGAAGCCTGAGCCAACCAGCCTGGGAACTACAAAGTGCAGATTTTCTCCGTCTGGGGGACGAGAGGAGAAGCCACCTATCACCAATATGGAGGCAGAAGCAATGGGACAAGGGAGGAACTGGGAGAGATGGAAGTGTCCATGTCTTCCAAAGACGAGCGCAAGTGTCTTTTAGTAGTATTCTAGACAACAAATGAAGACTAAATAACAGAATACTGACATTTTCTAATATTAGCAAATGGAGGGACTTGGCCAGCGAGCATCAACAGCGCTTACAACGTAGAGCTGACAGCCGTGAGGTGGAATGTCGTTCTGCTACATCATAATTCTGGAAATACTGTTACATTTTGGAAAGTCACATACATCTAAAACCCAATGTAAGTAACACAATACTTTCCAAAAAAGAAAACAGACAGACATAGAAATCACGTCATGACTCCCTTTCACTAATGTCAGGGAGCGAGTTGTAGAGCCAGTTGTTTTCTTGCTCTCTGAACTAACATATGTATGATGCCTAACTCTCAAATACAGTATATGTTTATAATTAACAGCCCTACGTGGTGGTTTCTTTCAGTATTTCCGTTCTGTGTCCGAGGACACGGAAGCTGACCAAGGGTCAGGTTCCACTACTGACAGCATCATCACGGTCCATTCGACTCCACTGCCCGTGGTCGGCTCCTGTGTGCTGCTCTCTCCGACTGGAGCGAGTACACCTTTATACCACCATTTCGGTGACTTAGACAACAACTCTGAATTACTTCACAGGGCTGCCCAAGCTAAGCGTGAGCAGCCAACCAGAAAGCTCACGTAGCTGGATTCAAAGCATTTTCCCACCCCACCCGCTTTGTTCTAAGAGGGTGAAATCTAGGCCTTGTCAGGTTTCCACACGTGGGCCACGTCGTCAACAAAACCTGAGGTGCTCGTTAAAAACACGTTAAAAACACGTGGTCCTTGACCCCACCACCCTAGACATTCTCAGAAGTTCTTCTCTTGGTGCTACGGCAGCCCAGGAATCTGTCTTTTTAAGATATTCCTGACGATTCTGATGCACTGACTGGAAAACCTTGACATGCACAACTACCAGTTTACCAGAATATACTAGAACACAATCTCTTTTCTTCGTAAATGGGAGCTTACTGAACAAAAGTTACAGCATACACACAGGGTCATGCTTCAGGTTTCAATTATAACCTAGTATTAGCAAAACTGACGTCGTCTGAATTCTCAACCAGCAGATGGCGACTACTGATTATAGCTATTGCTGAGGAGAAAACACCCAACTAGTACAAATGGGGAAAAAAGTATTTGTACTTGAAAAACTGGTTATAAGAGAACAAATGTATCTGAACCACCATTTCCTATGATTTCCATTCTAATACTGTATTTTTATGAGTAGAAGTTTATGCTCTAAGATTTAAGCAAAATCTTATTTAGGATTATGTCAGACATATTTGAAGAAATCATAGTAATTCTGTGATAAAATTATAACTACTCAAATCCTAGAACAGCAAAACCATTCAAAAGGAATAGAAATCACAGATATAGATCTTTGTAAATGATAAATACCCTATTAGCTACCAGAAGCTTTAAAGACAGACATTCTCTTTAAATTCAGGCTATAAGTGGTCATCGAAAATTAATTCATCACTCAGATACAACTGGCCTTATGTTCTGAATTCTCTTTTATAAAGTTACTTGAGTGGTCTGTTCAAGAAGTGTCTCTTTACAATTTCATCTTTTGTAAGTGCTTTATGCAAATAAGGAAGCTTGACTCTATTTAGCGTATCTAGTTGTAGAATATCAACAGCTGTTAAAAGGTCCATCAAAGAAAACTTAAAATGTTTAAAAGTTTCCATAATTTACTGCTTCCTTAAAGATGGGGATTTTTGCATTATATACTTCCATTAAGAAAATATATTATAATTTGTAAAAATAATTTAAGAAAGAACAATATGTATAGTTAACTTTGGAAATGACAAATGTCTTTTTCTAACCCGTGAACTCTATGGTATGAACTGTACCATATTTGCATGGCCTTTGACATCAAAGAAGATTGTGAGGTTATAGTTTAGGCTTTCTGCAACGGCTTCCCTCAGGGTAGGGATCTTTTCATCAGGGAAATCATTCCTATAAGAGAGGGGAAAAGGAATAGTGCAGGGTAGGAAAAAGAAAAAGATAAAAGTTTAGTGGAACAGACATCTGGCAACTGAGTCCCAACCAAAAAGAAAGAGTGTGCTCCCTGACTTCCTTTCTTCAGTGACCCCACAGTCCAAGGAGAACTGATAATATGAACTGGATCGAATTACAGATCTTCTTGACCAAAGAACGGCTACAACAACAAAAATCATCTATGTCTTAGAAGAGCATTGGATTGCCACTGAATAACTCATATAATCAGTAACCCTACTCATCGAAAGGCAGAGTACATCTTTTGGAGAACTCAGAGACTTAAGACTGTCATTGCCTTTAACAGAACACTATTCAGAGGAAATTCCTAGAATATATAAATCTGTTAACCATTTTATACATTACTTAAGTGCAACTGTTGAAAAATAAATAACTTTCTAATACACAATTTTCTGGTACAGAAAAGTTAAATGTCTGATAGATGAATCAGTTGTTCCCACATAATGAAATTTCCCTCTGGATTTAACATATACTAATTCAGCTACATTATTTCAACTGTAAGAGCTTGGTTTAAAAAAAAAAAAGATAATTTTAGACAGTATAGGCAACTCCACCATCGATTCTATTCAATGCCTGTTCTCTGGGAGTGTGAGGTGAAAGACGTGAACTTGCCCTGAAACATGAATCTGCTACTCCCTTGGCCGGTCTCTGTTTCCATGTCCCCCTCAGGGTGAGGATTTTACTACACTAAGCATGGTCCCAGAGAAAATACCTATTTTTTCCTACAGTAACTTCCCTAAACACAAGTTAAGTCCCTCCTTCAGTGTTTGAGTCAAGAAAATGCAACCGTCCAGCTGTGCAGCGACGAGTGGCTGTGTTAAACATGAAGATGGCACGCTGACTCAGACCATGCTGTCTGAAAGAACTTTTAATGCAGTGCAGACCCTAAGCATTTTTTTGTTTGTTTTTTTTGCTGTAAGTATGGAAGTTGAACCTGGTATCTTATTAGCTGTGAAGTCACTATAGTATTACAATCATTCTTCCTCACATGCAGCAGAGCAATGAAATATCTGACGATAGCAAAGACTAATTGCAACAGTCTGGACTGAGAACTTTCAAGGGCATCAACATTCTTCCTAAAGTCTGACTTCCTTGGCTGACTTTTAAGTTCTTTCAGAGCCTAGGAAAATAAAGACCGAATCACCCTTTAGGAAACACTATAACGTAATCACACTTCAGTATCGCAAAGAAGACCAGAAGGAAGGGATTTAAATGACCGTGTTCCATATTACGCAGTACACCAATTCAAAGGTGTTTACAGCGGGCAGCGGTGGCTGTGGGTTCTGTGGTCACGATCATTTGAGAAATACTAAATTAAAGGTAAGGACTGATGTGGACTGTTTATTCACCTACAGATCTTAGGTGACCCTGGAACCCTTTCCTTGGGGAACAACTTCCAAGATTAGCTCTGATAAACACACACACACACACATATACACAGATACTTTGCAAGCTACTGGTTTAAAGTATACCAGGAGGGAACTGGACATCTGAAAGAATTTACTCTTTAGGATTGCAAGAAACAGCTATTTAGATTCTAGTTATGGCTTCTTTATGAACTAGTTATTTGTCCTTGAGTAAGTCATTTAATTTTTTCTAGGATTATTTCTAAAAGTAGGATTGATTTAGATATACCCTGTTCAACATGGTAGGCATAAATAGTTATTTAGGTTTAAATTTACATTGATATATACATATACATATATCATATAATTTTTTTAAGGAAGAGGCAAGCAGGCAGGAAGAGAGAGGAAGAGGAAACACTTTTATTTATTTTATTTAGTTACTCATCTCTGCTGCTACCCTTGGCCCCAGGACGTGAACGTGGGTCCCTGGGACGCTTGTGGACTCTGCCAGTTGGAGGCAACAGACTTATCTGCCAGTCCACCAGGGCACGCCTTAAATTTACATTTAAATTAAATAAAACATTCAGTTCTTCGGTCGCACAAACCACATTACAAGTGTTCAGTCATCACAGGTGGCCACCATAATGGTCAGTGCAAATGTTTTCCTCCTGTGGAAAGTTCTACGGGACAGTACTCATCTAGATAGTTTTTACAATATTTTCTATTTCTAGAATTCTATGATTCCTTGGAAATCTGTTAAAAGTAAAGAGTTGAAAGGTGTTCGTTACAAGATATCATTACTGAGTCATTTGTTCACTTTTTTAAAAATTGAGCTATAATTGGCATAACATTGTATTAGTTTCACGTGTACAACATGATGACTTGATATTGGTATATACTGTGAAATGTCACTCTAAGTCTACTTAACATCACCTCACAGATAACAATTTTTTCCTCTTGTAAGGAGAACTTTCAAGATCTACTCTTTTAGCAACTTTCACTAATTACAGTCACCATGCTACATTACAGCTTGATTAATTTTTATACTTAAGCATTTTATACCTGGAAGTTTATACCTTTTAACCACCTCCACCTGTTTCATCTGTCCTTGACGCCATAATTTGTTTCTGGGTGCACCTGAAGGCAAGGAGACGAATCTCTGCAATTGCTTTTGGGCTCATGATTCTATAATTTACATGACAGTACAAAATCCGGTCATGTTAGTAACTAGAAAGGTATTGTCTTGAGAATAATTCTGAGAATGTGGCCTCGGCGGGAAAAGAGAAAAAACATCCATGCCGTGTTCCTGTTGTTCCTGGCGCCACTTGTTACTCGGGAAACCTGTACCCAGTTCAAAGCAAATACAACAAAACAACTTCCTTGAGCAGAGGGTGCCAGTGTCTTTCTGTGATCTCCAATGAAAGTGGAAAGACAGGTTTAAATGACAATAAACTACTTACCTTAATCTGTGATTTGCTGCCGGATTAAGCTTCCTTATTTGTTCAAATGTCAGATCACACAAGCGACCGGTGCCATCAGTAGTCCGATCCACGGTGTTATCATGCATTAAGACAGGAATCCCATCGGAAGTAAACTCGATATCCAACTCAACGCCTGTTGCTCCGTTCTTAGCTGCCTTAACAAAACACCCACAATATTAATGTCAAGTGGCCGCAGACACCACTGTGCAATCTAACCACTCGAGATGACAACCGCTCTTCCTCTTTTCCCTTCCTGGACCAAATAGCAACCCAATTATTTTGTTTTTCTTGGATGCTATCTTACTTCACTTTCTACACTTAGGGAGTCTTCAGACAGGTCAACTCTCCCATTCTCACAGTGGCAGATGGGGAGACTTCGGGAACTCAAGTTTTGTTCTGGTTGTCTTAACTCTATGGGCTATATTAATGGCTCACTGCTAAGATACACTCTGGGACTTTGTCTCTGATGATTCCCTTGCATTTCTTGATGAGTCAGAAATTGCACTGCTTTGGTATAAACAAGATGAGTCAGCTTTTTGTCGCTTTAACTTGACCCTCCATGGCAGAAACAGCACCCTGCTTCTAAGGGACATTTTATCTTGTTTCCGTGGGCAGCTCTGGATGCTGGCCAACAAACTGATAAGCTCAATAGGGCACATTAGAATTTATCTAAAAAGAGAACCTGAACATTAAATTTGTGGGCTGATGCACCCTGGTAGCTTGGCAGTTAAGTCCACAGCCTTCAGACGGTGCAGTCCACATATATTGCCAGGACTCAGGTTCTCAACCCAGTGCTAGCGGAACAACCAAGATGAACAACTAAATATCACATCACAACACAGCACAATACAAAACATAACATAAAAAAATGGTTCTGGATTCTCTCTCTTCCTGCCTGCCTGTCCACGCATCTTCATTCCTGTCTTTATCTTTCCTTTAAAAAAAAAAAAAAGGCGAGAAACATTATTTTTTGTGCGTGTGGGCCATGGTCATCTGAGGCAGAGCATCCTACATGTTTGCTTCTGTGGCTCCTCTGTCATGATGAAGTTGTGACATGCTCATTATGATCAAGATTTAACATTTAAATTAAAAAAAAAGCAAACATGCCTATGTATGTTCATATACAGCAATTAATATTTTGCCACATTTGCGAATATGCAAATATCAATTTCTTGCTGACTCCCACTATAATAGCTGTTATTCAGGAAGCTATTTGTCAGGAACTATTTTAAGTGCTTTACATGTATTAATTCATTTGGGGCTCACACCCTGCGGCAGGTACTAGTACTCTAATTTTCAGATGAGGAAATTGAAAGAGCAATTAAGAAACTTTCTCTGGGTTATAACAAAGAGACTGTAGAAATTGCACTTTTAACCACTGAAGACTTTACTATATCAACAGATACAAAGCAGGTACAGCTAAAGTTCTCTACCTTCCTTTGCAGAGGTAACTGCTATCTTGAAGTTGACGTGCGTTATTCCCTTAGAGGTCTTTCTCTGTTTACTACACACTGAAGAATTCCTAGTAACATGTAACACTGTACTGCAGGGGATCACAGCTTTCAATAAATTTTGCCATTCTTACTGTGTTCTTTTCAACGAATTTTTATGTAATATAGTCAAATTTCTCAAGTATATCCTTCCTGGGTAGGGATTTTCTATCTTATTTAAATTCTTTCCTACCCTCATTTATCAAGATATATAACTATTTATTTTCCTCTAAATTTAAATTTTGATTTTCACATATATGGCCAATGCTTCCTCCCTCTAAAAATCCCAACTCTAACACTTACTACCAATGTGGCCTAGTCACTTTTCTTATTCTGGCCTGAGTTTCATATTTTAAGATGATACTTCTTAAAAGAACGTCCATAAGAGTTGATCCTGGCATGCGCTGGTGACTTTGGCGCTAAGCCTATGTTTCGGGCATGAGCCATATAAAGCCCTCAGTTTCATGACCAGGGTCAGGAAAATACAGAATAGACAAATAAAAGTGCTTTCCCCTCCTTTCCCTTTAAAAACCATTTTGAAAAAATGAGCATACCCTGGTGGAGTAGCAGTTGGGTCCACTGCCTCCAGCTGAGTACCTACATCCCAAAGACCTGGGGTTTGCATTAAGGGGCCGGGGAGAACAACCAAGATGAACAACCAAATAAAAAAATAAAGAAAATGCTTCTTCCTCCTCCCTCTCCCTATCTGCCTGCACCTTCCCTTAAAAAAAAAAAAAAAAAAAAAAAAAAAAAAAAAAAAAAAAAAAAAAAAAAAAAAAAAAAAGAATTGTGAGGATTTAGAAATAATAAATGTAAATTACCAAACTTGGTGCCTGGCTCAGAGCTGACACCAAACATAATCTATTATGACGAGAAAAAAAAATCCTCAGTGGAAAAGTTAAACAATAATGCTTACATCTCTACTAGTTAAAGTGTACCTTTTTGTAAGATTTAAAGTTCTACCTCCACATGCTCTGGTGGCTCAGGTGTTACTAAGTCTGTGCATGGGAAACAGTCTACATACAGCCCAAGGACCCAAGTTCAAGGTGACAATTAAAATGAACAACTAAACTACATAAACTCCTTTCTGTCTCCTGCCTGCCTGCCTTCATTCCTGTCTGCCTCTTCCTTCTTAAAAAAAAAAAAAAAGGAAAAAAAAGTTTTCGTTTGTCTTTCCTGAGTAGTTTAAGGCCCAAAACGAAGTTCTACAAAGGAACCACCATGTTAGTTTCTTATACCAGTTCATTACTGCATTCAGTTTTCTTTACCAATACTTGGTTATTTAGATTATAGAGGCAAAAAGACGACCCTCTATATACTTTCTACTCATTTTTTCATTTAAATTTCTTATATTTTCCCTCTAAAGAGACAAATGTCATATAAGCTAGTTTACATAAACATCAGTTTTATTAAACTATAACTTTATTGAAAATGCTGTTTCAAACTATAGGTATAATTTAGTAATAGAATAGTCAAAATGTAGTGTTATAATAGAAATTAGATCAGTGGTTGCCTTGGGGCTGAGGTGGGAGTGGAAACTGATTCCAGGAGTAAATATTTGTTAAAACTCATCGAAGTGTCCACTGATAAAGTTGCTTTTACAAAGTGTTTAGCAAATTCATTCTGCTGTTACAATGCAGAATATGGCACAATGTTTGTTGTTCTTTTGCAGTTATCAATCGGACCCCCTCCCCTTCTTTTTTTATAGCTCTGAGATACTATTCATGTCCTATAGTTGATCCATTTCAAGTATATAATTCAACCTTTTATTAGTGTGTTCACGGAGCTGTGTAACCCTCACCACAATCAGAATTTGAACATTTTCCTCACCACAAAAAGCAGCCCCACCCCAGAAGCCATCAGCGCCCTCTCTCCCTCCCACCCCTCAGGCCCTGGCAACCAACGATATCAGTGGGTTTATCAATTCTGGACACTATTTAATAGACGATACAATATGCAGTCTTCTGTGACTAGGGGCTCTCAGTAGAAAGAGTTCAAGGTTCATTCATGTTTGGCATGTATCAGGACTGCATTCTTTTTTTCTTGCTGAATACCATCTCATTGTGTGGATAGATCCTATTTTATCTATCCATTAACTAACCAATGAACTTTTTTGTTGTTTCCACTCTGTGTATATTATAAATAATGTGGGGTATGAGTATGTGCAGTTTTTCCGTGATGTACACTTTCAACTCTTGTGGAAATGCCGGATCACACTGTGACTCTGTTTGACCTACTGAGGAACTGCCACTGTTTTTCACCAGCCATGGATGAAGGTTCCAATAGCTCCATAACTTGGCCAACATGTGTTACTTGTCTGGCTTTTTTATTAGAGCCATCCTCGTGGGTATGAAGCGGCATTTCACTGTGGTTTGGATCTACATTTCTGAAATTCTGATAATGTTGAGTATCTTTTCTGATGAGCTTACCAGCTATTTGTACACCACAAACCTTCCATTTATTGAGTGCCTACTATGTGTCAGGCACTGTGTTCTAAGCAAAGAAAAGAGAGGTGAACAAAGAGAAAGAGCTTACAAGCCTGTAATGTAAATCATGACAGCGAGAAATGTTTTGAAAAAGAAAATAGAAGGTAATGTGAAGACGAAGACAGGTAGGAGTCACCAGACAAGGCAGTCAGGAAGGCCTCTCTAAGTAATATGACATTTGAGTTGAGACTTTAATGCTCAAAGGGAGATGACCAGGCAAAGATCGTGGGAATTTTTCTAAGCAGAACAAATGGCAAGTATAATATAAACGCCATGATGTAGAGGAGTCACCCAGGTGTGTTACTGCCTATGCAAATCAATTTCCCTCCTCCCTGCTGGTAGAGACCTGCTTTTGTCTCATTGTTTAGCTTTCTTGGGTGCCCAGAGTAAAAGGACTATTCCCAGTGATGCAGAGTGGGCAGCGCCTGGGAAACACCTAAGGAGGAAGGCATAGTCTTCCTTGAAACTGGATGCTGGTATGTAAGAATGTGATTAACTGGGGCTTCCATGGCCATCAGGTAAGTATAATGAGTGCTGTGTGCAGAGGGCAGAGCAAACAGGCCAGCAGAACCCGAGTCCTCCAGGATCACAAACTGAACAGCTGAATAAGCCATCCTGGAAGTTGCCTTTCCCTTGCATATCTCTTATTATGTCAGACAATCAAGTCCACTTATTGTGAGAGCTATTTGAAGTTAGATTCTCTATTACATGAAGTCCAAAGTATCGTAACAGATATCCAGGGTAGTTGGAACAGAGAGAGCAAAGTTGAAAGGAAGAGACAAGACAGAAAGGTGTTTGGATTTTATCTTTTTGTAACAGAAAACCACTGCAGGGTTTTAAATAAAGGGAGGCTACAACCTGACTCGTACTTTTTTAAAGTTGTATTCTGACTCTTGTGTGGAGAACAGATTGTGGGGATAATTCCTCCATCACTGTTTAAAATCGTGCATCTGGTTTTGGAACACATTCATTTCTTGTCTCTTAAGTTTTGCCTTCTCTCTCCTTTTTTATAATCTATCTGAAATTCTACCATCACCATGCCTTCCCTGATTTTATACAGCAAAATGTTTAAGATTATAAATCATGAGCTGCAAACATACAAAGGGAGGAAGAACAGGACCAAAAATAAACTATGAAGGAAATAAAGTATATATACTTCTTTTGAAGAGGGAGGACATGACCTTGTCTTCTGTAATCGTATTCAGAAGCTTAAAAGTTCATTGATGATGATGTAATATTTTAACAAGCTGAAGCATCTCATTTCCTCTTAAGACTAGGAATCAACTTGGCACAAAGTTTATTTATCATTATTGCATACATTAAAGATATGGTCAACCCAAACACACATGAATGGACATGAATGGAACTTAGCTATATATAAATCGCTTGCAACACAAAAGGATATATGACACTATGTGTATTTCACATATGTGTTTCCTCATTTCATATAATTTATATTCAAATGTGTTCCTGCCCATCACATCCATTGGTAAATGCTTATGGGTATTTCCTGTTCTCAACCCTAAGTTATTCTTTAAGGCAACTTTCATAAATGTATATTGAAATGCAAGTTGGTGACAATTATGTGCACCCCTGCCATTATTAACTATGATCTTTCTTTTCATGATGGTTCCTGTTCCTGTGTAGTTGTTACTCTTTGAAATTTAGTTTAGAATATAAAATACATTCTTCAATATCTTTAGGTTTCTTAAGCAGAAAGTTAGAAAACTTGGTCTCACAATCTCTCTTCCATCACAAAGAACTAAGGGGGAAGAAATTTCACTTGGTTTATAAAAAGAGTCAGGTGCCCCATTAAAGACTGACTGCTTGAGCTCCTTCCTTCTTTAGATGTATATTTGTTGCCTTTATGATGAGATGATTTTAAAGAATCAAGTCATCTTTAGTTTCTTGGCCTAAAGTGCTTACAGATGTGGAGGTTTACCTTGGGCAAGCACTTTACCTGAACTACCTCACTGAATCACAGCCTATAAGGTGGACACCAATATTATTTCCATTTTGGAGATTGGGAAACTGAGGTGAGTGGCTGAGTGAGGAAAGGTGTCCTAGATGTGCCCTGCTTGCTACATCTTCATTGCTACTCTGACTAGGACACAGAGAACTTCAGTAACTCACTCATTACCCAATACTCTCTGTCCATGATTGGACAAAGAATGGACAATCAGTCCATTTTTTTTTTTTTTAAAGGAAAGGTACAGGTAGGAATGAAGGCAAGTAGGCAGCCAAGCAGAGACAAGAAGAAGCAACACTTTTATTTATTTCATTCAGTTGTCCATCACTGGCTATTTCCCCAGTCCTGGGTCTTGAACTAGGGGCCTGGGGAAGTATGTGAACTGTGCCTGGTTTATGCCACTAGGCCACCACGGTGCGCCAGTCAGTCCAAACTTTATACCCTGGAACATATTCTAATCTATGACAACATCTAGGATTGGAATCAGAAGGCTGAAATCTAGAAGGAGCTGAGTCAATTTTCCTACCCAGTCAATGTTAAAATCATGTCTCAAAGAAATAAACAGATCAGAAAGGATCAGATCTATTTCTACATGTGTAAAGGTGCCTGGAAAACCAAAAAGTTCTCTTACTATGCATGCTGGTTATTATTATGAAGTCAGGAAACAGCCAGGAATAGGGAGGAATGATTTCAGGAGAACTTTATTTAAAGGGAAGGCAGAAAATGATCAGAAGTCTTGCTGCCATGGTTGTCTGGTGGGGTGTGTGTGTGTGTGTGTGTGTGCGTGTGTGTGTGTGTGCGTGTGTGTGTGTGCGTGTGTGTGTGTGTAGAGGTGCTAAGGAGATGAATAATTTGAAGGACAAGCAAGAACAGTTCCTGTAAAGGTGATCCATTTAAAATAAACTCAACAGCTGCTCAGGACTCTACAAAACCTGGCCCCATTTTCTCCTCCATTCACACATCAGCCTTTGTCCTGTTTCTTGAAGTCAGGCTACATCATCCACTCTGTTATCTGAATATTCCAACATCATTCCCACCTCAGGACCTTTGCACCGGCTGTTCTTGTTTCCTAGGACACTTTTCTCAGATCCATGGCTAACTCTTTCTCATCCTGGTTTCAGTTCCAAAATTACACCTTCTGAAAGGACTACTCTGACTAACTAAAAGAGCATAACTCTGCACCCCTGCCCTGCCCAATCATTCTTTCTCCATTATCCCATTCACTGTATTCTTGACTTTTTTAAAGTCTCGTTTATATATTTGTTTATACCTGTCTCCCTCACTCCAATGCTAGCGCTGGGACAGCAGGGAGCCTTTCGGTCTTGTCCATGGCTTGTCCTCCCTCCGTGTCTGGCACATAGAAAATAAGTAAATATTTGCTGTGTTCTACAAATACTTGAAGTTGGGAGATTTTCCAGACTTCAGAGGGATGGAGGGTCACTTGGATGTATGCACTGTGGACGAATGGGGAATCGGGAAGGCTATCGTGAGAATACAGGGGAATCCTGGGAAAGACAAGAAGTCCAACCTCCCAGGAGAGGCGGAGGGGCGCGAGGCCTGGAGGGGCTCACCTGCCGAATGGCCGCCAGCGTGTTCTCAGGCGCGTCGTGGCTGCCGCCGCGGTGGGCGATCGCGGAAACGCGGCCCTTGGGCTTAAGCACCTGCATAACCCTGCAGGAAGGCAAGGGCTCAAAGCTGAAGATGTGCAGCAGGAGGTAGAGGCTGCCGGTGAAGAGACAGGCATTGAAGGGGCTGCGCGTCAGCAGCAACAGCAGTAGCAGCAGGAAGGAGAAGGGGCCCAGGAGGCCTCCTTGTTCCTCCCACAGCCACATGCCGGTGCCCGCACCGGCACGGATGGGAGTCCCGGACCGGCCGGGCCCCGGGACAGGACAGCAAGAAGCGAGAGCGGGAACCAAAGGAACTCGGCGCAGCTAGCCCCCTCCGAGAGGACCAGCGCCACACAATGGCGGCGGTAGCTACCTCCGGAGAGGGAGCCGGCAGGCCAGCCAATCAGGGCCCGAGATCGCCGGATTTCGGGGCGGAGCTGATGCCATGGCAACAGAGGCGGGTCCAGGCGCCGGGCTCCAGATCCAAGGAGTTTTTAGGTTATTCAGCAATGGGGACTTGCACCTGGGATTTCACACTCCAGCAAAGGCAAGTTATGAGACCAAAAAGGACTTTAGTGACTCCTTCATTCTTCCCGCGAGGAAACCTCGAAGGGGCAAAACGCTCAGACGATTTATTCATTTAATTCAATCCATGACGTGCCCAACACCAGTCCAGGTGCTTAGGCTACAGCTGTGAACCGGACTCACAGGGTCTCTGCTCTCCAAAGGCTTACGTTCACATGGGGGCAAAATTATAGTGTTAGAAAGTGGAACTAACATGTGTAGAGTACTTACCGTCCTTTTTATCTCATTTATTCCCACAATAGGCACAATGGGTAGATATTATGTTAGGAGACTGAATACTGTTGACTTTAGAAGATTTTTTCAGATTCTAAGGGGATCAAAGAGTTTGTGGATTATAAATCGGTTTACAAAATCGGATTATATAACAGGAAGGGATTTTTTTTTTAAATGATTTCCTCATTTTAGACGAGGAAACTGAGGCCAGGACATGTGAAGTGCATTAAGCCGTTAATGGCAGATCAAGGTTGACATCAAGCCACCCGTTTTATAGGTCAATGAGGCTTTCACTGTTACTCCTCCCTCTAATCTTCTCCTAAGGGCTTCTAGTGGGGTTTATGTACCAGATACTGCCAATAATTATCTCAGAGATTCCTCACAACCACCTTTGTGACAGGCACTTTTAAAACTCTGATTTTTCAAATGCAAAAATAAGCACGGGAGAGTCGAGCTAGGAAATGGAAAGGGGAAATCACATCATAACTCGGAAAACTGGTAACATGTTGAGTGAGATAATAGAACTTTGGCAAAATATTCAGGTCCTTTCTTGGAATCTCTTGCCAGTACATATTTTCCCACCGATTTGCAAAAGGGTGGGGATGTCTATGATTGTAGCCGTTTTTCGTTTATAGAGGAAAACTTGGTGAATATCGTGTTTACCAACGACACACAAAAAGACGTTATCTGTATACAGATAAGTGAAAAATAGCCTCAAGTGACAGTTCATGAGGTTTCCGACCTCGGGAGTTTTCGTAATTATAGCTTGCAGTGAAGACTCCGTTTCCCAGCGTGCACCACGCTCCCCTAAGGCCTTCGCTCTCCATCACGTGGCCCGCAATGCATCACTCAGGCGCGCAATGCACTTCGGGGACTGTAGTTTTCTGGAGGTCCAACCGTTCCAACGGCCCGAGAAGCATCCACCGGAAGTGCTGCGTCCTGAGAGGCGGAGTCTGGGCTGTGGCGGCGGCGGCGGTTGCCTGGAGCCCGCGTTGCCGCCAGAGACCCGTAATATGGCGGGGAGGAGAAGGAGAAGGCGGCGGCGGACCGAGCTGCCTTCTGTCTGTACCATTTGAGCCGTTTGCTTCCTGACAAGGCCGGTGCGAGGGGAGAAACGCTGACGGGGCAGTGGAGAGCAGGTGTGTGCGTCAGGAGGGGCCTCTCCATCAGCGGGTCCCGGCTGCGCGGCGACCCGGAGAGGCGGAATCGGCGCCCTGGGCAGCTGAGAGCGGGCTCGGTCCCGAACCTAAGCGCAGCTGCAGGGCTTCCGGGCCTCGAGGTGCTGGAAAGGCGCCGGGTGTTGGGGGGGGGAGGGGCGCGGGTGCCCGAGGGCCCGGCGGCACCAGGCGGGGAGGTGATGCTCCACTGCGGTCACCGCCTGGGGGGCCCCGGGGAGGAAGCCTGATCGCCCGCCGGAGCTGGGGAGGTGGGTGTGGAGCGCTGGGGTGAGGGCCCAGGGTCCCCAGGAAATGAACTCCGAGCCGAGACGGGGAACCACCTCCCGTCGATAAAACTGTTGGGACCGATATTCTTCTCCCACGATGCTGGACGGCGAAGGCGTCTCCAGGGTGTCCACTGGCCGTTTCTGGAACGCCAGTTACCACAACCAAAGGTCCCAGGAACGCTGTTTACTGTGCCTTTGCTTCTCTGCGGGGAATAAGCTTGAGCATAATAAAGCAAATTCTCTCGGTCGCCTCTGCTGCTCCTAGGTGGTTCCCACTCTTTGCATCTATCTGGTTATGATCCCAGTACCCCACCCTTAATTGAGGCAAATAGCAGGGGCCTAGAGATGGCTTTGCTGGGGGCCGGGTCTGGAAACATAGGAATGAGGAAGCCCTTGTCCCCCTTTTTATGTTTTTAAGTTACATTTGAATTTTAGCACAGTTGGTCACCTCCCTCTAGGAGTTCATAATCTAGTGATGAAAGTCACAGTCCTCCTTCTCTTAATAATGAAAGCAGCCCCTGTTGATGCTTTCTGCATGTCCGCAGGACGCTAATTGCCACACCTGTTTTCTTTCATTGAGTCCTCACAAAATCTCTGAGACAGACTCGCGTTAGCCCTATCTTGCAGACGAGAAAACTGAGGCACAGAGATGGTAAATGAATTGCCCAAAGCATACAGCTGGTGTATGTGCCTGGATAAGAAACCTTCCTCTTTATGGTCTCTAGAAGTTTGCATCCTTAGGGGAAGGATGGGTAAATAACCAGCTGGGCTTTGGTCTGTTTTGCCATTCCCTTCAGTGACATTTCTGGTAGAGCACTGGTGGAGACCAGGTGCTGAATCTATGGGGTTTGCAAAGAGGCTCAGTTGGAGAAGTGTCGTGGTATAAATGGAAAGACAAGGCCTGTCTGAACTTGATGCCACTGACCAATTAATTCAAGTGAACCAGTAATGCCCGGTGGTTAAGTGTGGGCCAGTAGATTTGTGGTTGGAGTCACTGAGTAGTCAGGGTTCCCTTAAAATTAAATCCTGCTGACAAAGGTAATTGTGGTGTGAGAAAGTACCCCCTTGCTTAATCATAGGGGATACTGATGCTCGCTTTTTAAATGGTGTCCTTTGCAGTTTAGAGGTACCAGTTTCTCTGAGAATAGGGTCATCCATGAGTCTGCCATTGTCTAAATTCCCTTCTTCCTTGCTAGCATCTTGGCTACCTAGTTCACTTTCTTCTTCTTTTCCTCGTGATTTACATTACTGTTTGAACTAATTACCCTAATTCATTTATTCAATACTTTCATCAAGTGCCCACTGTGTGCTGACACTGTTCTGTGTAATGAGGATTCATTGGTGAGCAAGACTGAGAAGGTACCTGTACTTATGGAGCTTAAGTTTTGGTGGAAGAAGGCAGATAAAAAACAAGGAAATAAACACGATAATTTCAGATAGTGGTAAGTGTGTAAAAATTGGGAACCTGAGTGATGGGATAGTGACTGACAGAGGATTAACTTAGATGGTTGTAAGCAGGGATGGCTTTGCTAAGGAAAAGACATCCAAGCTAAGACTGGAGGATAAGAAGGATCCAGTCCAATCATGTTCTAGGATCATTTGGTAATTTCTGTAATCACCATATTACCACTTGCATTTGGTTGTTTCATGCATTATCATATGCTAGAAGTTATGTTAAAATAATATATTAAACTATGTCTGTAATATGTTTGACATGAGCATACTGTTCAAGGGATACGTGTTTTCTGAAAGCAATGAAGCATATCTATAGGAGGTTGAAAGAAAAAATGATTACCATAAAGATATTTTATTTTCCCAAATTTTCTAGATCTTTATGCTTTCTCAAAATTTAATGTTTTGCTTCTGTATCCATAGGATGTATGGGTAATTATTTATGTTCCTTGTAGTGCTGGATGCGTTAAAAAATATTTTGAAGTAGTTTAACAGAAATGGGGTGTTTTGAATTTCTCTTAGAATTTAGTTTTTGCATATTTTGGTTGTTAAGATACAGGGGATTGAAATCCGAACTGAAAAAAGGAGACTGTCATGGTTTTCATGAGGAAAGGTGTTTTGTCTTTTTTTTTTAAATGAATGTAAGTTTGCAGAGTAATCTCTAACGTGCTAGAGAACCAGTTTGAAATTAAACTCTGACTTGGCATAAATGGAATATAGACATAATTAGAATTGATGGGATTGTAGGAAGAAGTTTTATTACCAATAAAACTACCAGTTGGTCAAAATTAACACATCATCCCCCCCATAATCTTGTCAAAATGTTGAATATATTTTTTCTTCATTTTAATTGACTAAAATTTGTTTCTGACACTTCAGTATATTGAATTTTTAAACATCTTGAGGCTTAGGACAGTATCCTATGATATGTTATTTCATCTTTGCATATCCTACATCATGAATGGAATTTCTCTCCCCTCTTTTTGTGATTGTTAATTAATTGTTTCAAAATGAACATTTAATTCATTAGGTTTTCTGTTTTCATAGTTCATATTCTTGTTATTTTGATATCATTGTTTTCTTTTGCTTATTTAAAGGACAGTGCTAGGCATAATGCTATGAAAACAGGCAGGCAAATATGTAATGCTTTCCCAATTAATTAGTATGCTGCCTAATCCTTCCTGGTTACCTAGTATTTTCATAGCCACTATCACAATTTCCCAGAAACTGTAAAATTACTGGATTGTTTTAAGTAGTTTGCTGATAGTTTCAATTTTCAGCAATAAAATAGGATTAATCCGAGATTTTGTTTTCTCTCATTTGACTTGTGACCATGGAGTCAAACTATATTCTTAAGGTAGTGTAAGTAATAGACTGAATTCCATGATAGAGAAAGAATTTTTTAAAGTTAATATTCTTTTTTATTTAGATTGCCCTTTTGTCTTTTCTTGGCTACAAAAGCATTTCTACCTTTGTATGGTTTAGTTTTTCTTGAGCTGTACTGATAAGTCCTCCTAAAGAAAATATATTCTATTTTATAATCTAAAGTTAGGAAAGTGACCGGTACTCGGCATTATCTGGCATTCATAGTTGTGCAGGTGTGAGGCTGTGCCCCTGAAACTTACACAGTGTTGTCAAACAATATCAAAGATAAAGTTAGTTAGGTGGTGTCAAACATTGTTTTCTGTAAAGTTTTATTAGTGAACTCTTAATACTTTCCAAAACGAATCACACTTAAAGACTGATGTAGATACAAATGTTCAGAAATATTTAACATATAAAGCAAGGCTCAACTGGACAGAATCTTGAAGTGCTCCTACTTAATGAAACAATTCCGAGAAGACAGTTCTAGATATATATTTTAAGTATATTTAAGTGCTCTGTTTTTCTCAGCACATTAAAGATGACATTTCTGTCTTATAGTGTGATTGTGGGAAGATGGAGGAATATGAGAAGTTCTGTGAGAAAAGTCTTGCCAGAATCCAAGAAGCATCATTATCCACAGAGAGTTTTCTACCTGTCCAGCCTGAAAGCATCTCACTTATTCGTTTCCATGGAGTGGCTGTTCTTTCTCCGCTGGTAAATGTTCTTTTATCTTCAATGATTTTTTTTTAATAGTGAACCACTAAGTTAGTTCACAAAACAAAACACAAGAAGGTCTTATACACTTTGAAAAGAGGCCTTTATTCATTTTAAAGAAATATAAATGCGTTAGTACTCCCAGATTGGCCAAGACCTGATAATACCCAGTGTTCTGTAGGTTATAGGGAAAAGGTACTTAAAATGCATTTTTGCTGAGAAAATCAGTTGATTTTATTTTGGAGGGAGCAACTTGGTAGTATTTCTCAGAATTTAAAAGTGTATCTAACCTTTGGCTCAGCAATTTCATTTTTGGGACTGTTTTACAGTTAGGAGCTATGTATATAAGGTGATAGTAGCATTGTTTAAAATAGCGCAAGACTGTTGAGCAGCCTAAATGTCCATCAATAGTGGACTATTTTAAAGAACGAAGTCCATTTTATAGAATCTCACATATGCTATTAAAATGAGTGTAAATCTAATGTGCGGGCATGGAATGATCTGCCATCTGCTTTAGATCACTGCATTCAGCATTCTGTCCAAGGCAGTGTAGGGTACTGGGTAAAAGGCCAGCTGTGGAGTCTTCTGGGTTCGAGTCATTGTCTGCCACTTAACTCCTATGTGAATCTGCAAGTTCATTGTCTTTGTATATGAGGACAAAAATCGTGCCTATCTCACAGGACTGTTTTGAGGATTAAATGAGCTAATACATGTAAAATGCTTGGAACCCTACCTGGATAAGAGGAGATACTTTGTGTCAACTATGTGGGTTTTTAAGTCAGGATGTCATGTTCTTTCTCTGACAGAGAGGAAGGGAATAGAATAAGAGCAAAGACACACTTTTCATGTTATGCCCTTTGATAGTTTTTAAATATATGTGACTGTTGCAAAATTGAAAGTTGATATTATTGAAATAAAGTAAGTTGAAAATGGTTTTGTACAACAAGGGTTAAAAGATCAATATTTTCGGCCAACTTTTTGTAATGAAATTTTCAAACAGAGAAAAGTTGAAAGGATTGTACAGTGACCACCTGCATATTTACTGTTTAGAATCAGCAATATTTAACATTTTAATCATGTTTACATTGTCAAATTTGTGATTTCTATATATGTATGTTTGTGTGTGTGTACATAAACTGTTTTTGCTTTATTGCTTAGCCTTTTGAAAACTGCAGGTATATAATGCTTCTCCCCTAAATACTGTGGTGTACATTTTTTAAATATCAGGATATTTTCCTACATAAAACTCAAAAAACATTATCACATGTTAAGACAGTAACACTTTTAATAGCATTTAAAATCTTTTCATATTCAAGATTCTTCAATTTGTTCTCGAAGTATCTCTTTATAACTTTTTCTCCTAATCTGGATCCAGTCAGAGTTCATAAATAGCATTTTTTGCTTGTTCTGTTTTTTAATCTCTTTTGCTCTAGAACAGTCCCTCTGTTGCTTAAACTTTTTTATGAAACTGAGTTTTTAAAGAGATCACATTAGTTATCTTTTAGAGTACCTTACATTTTGGATTTGTTTAATTGTTTCCTCATGGTAACATTTATTTTGTTCTCTACTCCTTGTAGTTTCTAAGACTGGAAATTCAGTCCAAAAGTTTAAATAGAGTCAGTTAAACAGTTTTGGCAAGAATTCTATGTAGATGATATCATGTACCTCATATTAAGTAAACTAAGTCAGACGTTATCTCATGTCTAGTTGTCCATCTATTGTTTGGTTGACCGTCTATTACAGTGTTGATCTTCAGATGACCCTTTAAAGGTGTACATTTCCCCATTTTTACATGCTTAAAGGTATCCATGTATATATGTATCATGTATATATTTTTATATGTATACATATATACATATATGCACATACACATATATACATATATACATATACACCTAAAGGTGTGCATTTCTCCATTTTAGTAAGTAAACTGTGGAATGATTCTTTGGTACCATGCAAATAAGAGAAAAATTTAAAGCCTTGTAATCAAATTCTTGATGATACATTGCATGACTAGTTTAATTTGGATCAGCATCAAAATGTCCGAATCCTACTTTTTAGGATCTGTGATTACATCTTTTACTTATTTGTAAACAAAATCTGATATTTATGAACTTTAATCCATTTTTTATGTTGTATTTGATAGATGAATTTGCAAATTTGGAGCAAATTTTTATAACTTGTTTTCTACTTACGTAAGTCTAATAAAAGTCTAGACTCCCAATACAGAGACTAAACATCCCAGCATTTAATAAGATTTAAATCCACTATAAAAAGATATAATGCATAGATACCTTCGGTTTTTTAGGTACATTTTGATTGAAGGATACAATGAAGTAAACCAAATATGTGTTCTGATTTTGTCCGTAAATAAAACATTATTTCTTTTATCATTCAACTTTTGGACATTTTCCAAAAAGGCAGAATGTATATTGGTTGGAAGATTAAAGGTTGAAGAATTGAACTGACTCAACGAAGTAAGATATTTCCAAATGAAAAGCTCAACAGTAGCCAGAAGGGCTAATTTTATCTTTCATTCGGAAGCATTTAACTTTCAACTTTTTAACTTTTAACTTTTAGCTTTTAAGTTTTTTTAACTCAGTTGAGAATAACTTATAATAGCATGTACAGATCTTAAGTGTTAAAGTTCCACTGGTTTTCACATATGGCGTGTACTGTGTAATTCACATGCCAGCAAAACATTTTCCTCGTCATAGAATGATCTGGCATGCCCCACCCGGTCACCATCCTTATTAACCACTGTATGGATTCCTTTCACTGTGAATAGATCTAGCTGTTGTACACGTTTTTAATCATTCTGATTTAGAACTTTGTGATTTTGTGACTTTTTGTATTTATGAGAAATAATTACATTTATGATATTTTGCAGCTTAATATTGAAAAAAGAAAGGAGATGCAACAAGAAAAACAGAAAGCACTTGATGTAGAAGCAAGAAAGCAGGTTAATAGGAAGAAGACTTTACTGACACGTGTCCAAGAGATTCTTGAAAATGTTCAGGTGCATAATATAAGTTCTTTTAGATTATAACTGAGAAATCATTAGCTAAGCATCAATGATCATTTTTTTCAGAATGTATTTGCACTTGCTAGTTATACTGATACTTACTGTTATGCATAAGATGTTTCATACTTTGGAATATTCCATTTCAGTTACTCTGAAGAAAATTCACTTGCTTGTTTTGATGCCTAGTACTTGAGTCAGAGGGCACGTAGACAATGGAGCCAAACACTGAATATAATTGTTTTGTGTTTGAATCTTATGACTCAGAAACTGAGTTCTCAGTGACAAAGTGATAGAATGGTCATTGTGGTCTGAACTAATCAGACTGTTGGCTCAATGACTACTCTCTCTGTCTCTGCTAAAGCAAATAACCGCCCCCCCAGTTTTCTGTTCATGAAAATTCTGCTCTTAGATGACCAAATGCAATTCAGATAAATAGAATTACCTAGATGTCGCTTGGATCCAAATAGAAATCGCTTAAGCAACACATCTGTATCCTTTGCAATTATTTTTATTTAGCTTAATTTAAATTAGCATAAACAACTTGTTTTAAGGTTTGAATCATTTCATACTGAAAAAAAGTACGAATGAATTAGATTGAACATCTCATTTCTACCATATATAGCATTGTTTTGCTTAATTGCATCTTTTAATTTTTTTCATAATCTTGGGGATTTGTGGTTTGTGTAATTCATACTAGCTAACATATGGACGGTGAGCCTTAAGATATTTCCCACTAACTGCCACATTCATTTCTCTGTGGGTAGTAGATTTTAATTTGCAGATTATAATTGCTATCCGTGTAATTTAAAAAATATAATAGTATGGCATTTATTTAACAAGGATGACTTTTGACTTAGTAGATATTTTCTATTATTGAAACAAAGATAACTCATCATTCTTGGTTCATTGAGGGAATATATAAGATATACTGCTGCTCCTTTTTTTTTTCCTTCTGTTTAGATTATTCTTGAGTCTGAAAACTTTCTCTGTTTAAAAGAGCCTACATAGGCATGCCTTGGTGGAGTAGTTGTTAAGTCAGTCGCTCTGAAGGCTACAAACTACATACCCCTGGGCTTGAGTCACAGGTCCAGGAGGAGCAACCACTGTAAACAACTAAATGGAAATAAAATAATGCTTCTTTCTCTTTTCTCTGCCTACCTAGCTACTTGTCTTCATTCTTGCCTGCGCCATTCCTTAAAAAAAAAAAAAAAAGAGCCTTTATAATGTTGAACTGTATCATAATGAATTAATTATGTAGATAATAGAGAACTTTTAAATAATGCAAATTTCTGTGGTCTTTCTGCTGTAAAACTTGTGACTGACTTTATGGGAGATTTTTGTTGTTTTTTAACCCATCTAACCAAAGGCTCATTTTATTGGTGTACAAAATGATTGAATATCATAAATGTGAAGCATGAGTTATTTTAAGGAAATCTGTTTTACTTAAGCCTCTGAACATGTTCATGGATTTCATGGGTGTGCATTTATTTTGTTTTCTTTTGGTCCTAAGGCTGTGACTAAGTACACCTTGTTGTGCTGTTTCTCACTCAGTGCCTGGCAACCATTTCATGTCTTGGGATTTGTGAGGTGTATCAGGAGTGCCACGTGGCCTAGGGGGAAAAACAGCACACACAGAACAAGCTAAATATCCTAATAGTCAAGATTCTGGAGTCTATATTCATATGATAATGATTTCTACCTGTTTAACATATACTTGTTTAATTTTTAAAAGTCATCCTAGTTCATTTTTCACTCTTTTGCAAGGCTGAATTATTTAGATGCAAATTGGAATTTTATTTCTGTTTGGTCTCATGTATACAATTATTCTTATACTTATCAAATATTTTTGCTTATTCTGAAGCTCATTAACAGGTTGCTATTTCAATAAACACTACTTAATTAAATCAAAATGTGCTTTAGCAAATAAGATTTCTTATTTCTAAATAATTTAAGCTACATGGTTGAGCTATATTTACTAAAAATTTGCCTTGCTTTAAAGAAAGTTTTAGTTAAAATTTGGAGTAAGTTTGTGGGAGACAGCAGTCTTATTACTGAATTATGTTTACTTAATATCTTCAGCAAGTTAGTCTTTGTTAGAGGGAATCCTTTATGTAAGAAATAACTTTAATTACTTGCTAATCATCTCATACATTGTTTTCCTTAGATGATAGCTCTCAGTGGAGTTGATGATAATAATATAAGCAGTAAAAAGTTCAGTAAAATTCTTCTATTCCAAGATGAAGTTATACATGGATATCTGAATTTGTTTATATGCACATACATATATATTCATATTTGTATCAGATTAGATAATTTTCTTTTAGTTTTTTAATAGGCCAGGATGACCTTTTTTTTTTTTTTTTGTAGTAATGTGAGTTCTACGTGATATAAGAAAATCTAGAAAAAGATTATCCTAGTTTGTGTTTTCAAATGTCTGAGCTCTGACTCTTCATTTTTATATTAAAAAACAGTGAAATCAAAGACGTTTTGTGCAGTAAGGGAATATAATTTTTTAATTTCTTTTTTCAGGTTAGAAAAGCACCTAATGCCAGTGATTTTGATCAGTGGGAGACTGAAACAGTTCACTCAGGTTCAGAAGTCAGAAACTTGAATGTTCCTGCTACATTTCCCAATAGCTTGCCAAGCCCTACTGAACAGCCTGCTTTAGCAAAGTTTGAAAAGATAACTGGAATGTTGCCATTGAATAATGAGGATCAATTTCAATCTAATGGGATAGACTTAGGTAGGGACTCAGAAGAGTGTAATTCTCTGAAGCACTGTGATAGTTCCGGTATGAGCCATACAGAAAATGAATCTTCTGTAGAAACCTCCTTGGCTGTCCCACAAGAGACTCTAATATCCGATGGTCTCTTCCCAACAAAAGAAGAACAGGATTCATCACTTTTGGAAGAAGTCAGTCCAGATCCCTATGTAATAAGTCTTCAGAATCTAATGAAAAAGTCGAAGGAATATTTAGAAAGAGAGCAATGTAGACGCAGTCTGAGAAGTATTGCAAAGAGGAGTGTTGATGAGAGTAATTCAGACCGAGAAAACGATGCTGTGAAAGTGACTGACTGTGCAAAGGAGAAGGCCCCGTTAATGAGCAAGCACTCTGGGTCAGTTATTCCGGACAAACCAAGCCTTAATAAATCAAACGTTCTTCTCCAAGGTGCTTCCTCTCAAGCAAGTAGCATGAATATGTCAGTTTTGGGCAGCTTTTCTAAAGTGGAAATACCTATACAAACTGGCCTCCCTACTGTTTTAGATCCTGGTTCTGATTTTAAAGTTATTCCCACTTTTATTACTGAAAATAATGTTATTAAAAGTCTTACTGCTTCATATGCCAAATTACCTAGTCCAGAGCCAAGCCTGAGTCCTAAAATGCATCGAAGGCGTTCTAGACCATCATCAGCATGTCATATACTTATAAACAACCCAATAAATGCCTGTGAATTAAGTCCTAAAGGAAAAGAACACTCAGTGGAGTTAATTGTTCACGATATTAGTGGAAAAACAAATGGACCTGAAACTGTGCCAAAGGTAGCTATTGATTTAGCAGGAGTTTGTCCAAGCAAAGTTTATGTCAGCAAAAATACATCTGAAACCATAGAGGAAATGGTTTTAGGTAAGTCAAATCAGGTATGTCAGTCTTCAGGAAATCAGTTAGAAAATAAAGTTATTCATGGACTTGATACTGTGGAAAGCCAGTTACCATCTGATGGGAGAGGACCACACAAAATGGACAGTACTTGTGCTGCAATGCCAAGGTCGCATGAGCCATATGCCACCAGTCACTGTATAGTGAGTCAAAACTCTGGACCTGTGAGTGGACTCAAATCAACCAGTGCATTAGAAAAAAATTCCAGCAATTCACAAATGGAACTGAATAAATCCTACGATGTAAAAAACCCATCTCCTTTATTGATGCAAAACCCGAATGCCAGACAGCAGATGGACACCCATGCAGTGTCCTTTGGAAATGAACAGTTTTTGGATAATAGCTTTGAAAAAGTTAAACGGAGACTTGATTTAGATATTGATAGTTTGCAAAAAGAAAACTGCCCTTATGTCGCTGCAGCTGGAATAGCTGAACAAGAAAGGCAGCGTTGGCCAGAAAAAAGATATCCTACAGGATCTGGCTACATTAACACAAATAAAATGTTAGAAAGCAATTCCAAAGGTAAGGAAACTTTGACGTGCTTGATAGCTGCCAAACAGACTGCACCTTTATTTAATACTTCTGCCAAATATAATAATGATATTATTACTCTGTTAATCGGGGTACTTATTTTAATTTGTCTTAATCAGAGAGCACATAATGAGCTATAGTTTATTGCCATTTAATTGGCTTTCTTAAAGGATTTTCGTTATTAAATTGGGAAGCATTCACACTTGGTATTATATAAAATATTGTTAATGACTGAAGGAAAAGTTCTTGTGGAAAAATGACAGTTTTTTCCAGTGTTGCTATGAGATCTTCCTTTCGGACTATAGTTTCTGATGATTTTTTTTCAGTTTCTCATTTCATTTGTAATGAGAGCTTCATGTAAGCCTTTCAATAAATACTTGAACATCAGTTTTTTAGAGAGAATATCACAAGTCAGGCTTTGTGGGTAATATTTTAAGAATTGTCATTATTGATTTTTGCAAATTCAAATTTCTGTTGAATCTAGTGTTATAGTAGCAGCAGCTTGTTAAAGCATGTTTTTCTGCACTCATTACCTTGTCATGGTTCACGAGTCTTCATTGCTGATATAGAAGACATATAAGTCAAGAGTCAAGTAAATGAAAATTCTTAGACATTTCAGCTCCAATGTGATTTATATATATGTATATGTGTTCATGTGTGTATATATGTATATATACTTGTAAATAATATATATAAAGCTTCACATGTAAAATTGCACACTAAAAGTAACAAGTTTTATAGGAAAAAATTGGGTTGGGGCAGACCACTTAAAAGCTGTGCAGTTTTATGGGAATGCTGATTAAAAAACCTGTAGTTGTTACCTAGGGCCAACTGGTCTCCAAGTAGACAGCAGCGAGGCTAGGGGGCCTCAGTGAATACTGGAAGTGCATGCAGGTGAGGCCAGACATGGAGGAGTCAGGTGATGTCACAGTGGACACGGAGGCAGGGCAGTGAACTGAGAGCGCCTGCTTGCTGCGCCCCCTAGGGAGGGAGCCCCTGGACAGCCAGTCATTTATAAAGTTCTTAAGATAGAGACTAATGGACTCTTGCTGCCAGTTGAGTGATTGAGCTAAGGAACTTTTTTCCTTTCTATTGAAGATTTAATTCTGCTTTTCCAGCTCCCCTCACCCCCACCTATTAAAAATTGTACATGAACAAATGCAAATTGTTAGAGCTGAATAACCTGTATTTAGTAATAAATTTTATGAATACTATAGGTAGGACAAATACCATCAGTGAAAATCATTAGACGATCCATTGACTGGGTGGCTAAGGGTGGTGACACATGATGATTTGGTGACATGAAATAAGATGTGTGACAATGGCAGTTCAAAAAAATGAATGTCTTTCGGTTGCAGCGCATAAGCATGGTTTAAAGCGATGGCGTACATTTCAGACCATTAGTTACTATTCTCAATTTGAGGGAACCTGTTTCTTTTCAGAATGCGAAGAAATGTTAAAAAGCAAGATGTTAGCTTTTGAAGAAATGCGGAAGAGACTAGAAGAACAACATACCCAGCAGTTATCACTACTCATAGCTGAGCAGGAAAAGGAACAGGAACGATTGCAAAAGGTGAGAATTTGAATGTCGGGCTATAGCACTGATAAGTGGAATTTACCTGGGAAACTTAGGAATTTTTGTCATGTGTATAAGATATGTGTGATTTCTCCCACAGTGTGTCTGAGTGTAAAAGGTCATGGATTTTGATAAATGGATAGGATTTGTTTGCCAAAATATGAGGATTAATATTTAAATTCTTATCTAAACTGAATACATAAATGATCAAAAGGATACTTTATTGAACCCTGGCTTCTAAACTTACACTATTTTTTAAAGATATTTTATAGGAGCGCCCTGGTGGAGTAGTGGTTTGGTCTGCTGCCTCCAGCCTAACTTAGGTCACATGTATTCCCAAGGATCTGGCTTCACTTCTTGAAACCAGCGAAAGCAAGATGAACAACTAAATATAATTAAATGCTTCTTCCTCTTTCTTCCTGCCTACTTGTCTACTTGTCTTCATTCCTGCCTGCACCTTTCCTTTAAAAAAAATGTTATATTGTAAGAGGAAGAACACTTGTTTTAAGGTTATATTAGTTAATATATCACATTTTAAAATCAGTGTCAGTTTTACTTGAGGGAGGAAACCTTGAAAGAATAATTTGCTGATAGTTACACATACTTTTAGTTAAGCCTCAGATGATACTGTTTTGAGATAATATTAAAAGATTTATCATGGTATAATAATCTGTTGATCTACAGGAAATAGAAGAGCAGGAGAAAATGTTAAAAGAGAAGAAGGTGACAGCAGCAGAGATGTCTGAATTGGACATTAACAGTGTGGTGGACTTAGACTGGAGAAAAATAAGTGATGCTTGTTTACTAGAAACAATGCTGTCTCAGGTGGACTCACTCCATACTTCTCATTCAAATAGTTCTGGTAAGTATTTAAAAATCCTTTTCCATTAAGAACATAGTTATCCTACAGTAAGATATTTTATTTGGCACACTTTTAAAATTATAGTTCCTTTCTTTGAGTAATTCCTTTGTCCAGTCCACTGCTGTTTGCCAGCTGCTCAGTAGCGAGTGAAAAATGAAGTGATAGCAGATCAAAGATCGCTGAGCAGGTGTTCACGAGAAAAGCCACCTGAGCGAGTAAAATGGCAGGAAGTTTGACTCAGAGCCCAGTCTTTGTTCATTCATGCAGCAGGTGATATGCCTCAAGTGAAAACACAATTTGCTATCTCCCTAGTGATCTTCAATTACATCTAATTCCCCAGGCCCACTAAGAGCTTACCGTTACTTCTTCCATTATCCTGAGATGCCGTTTGAAAAGATCCATCTGGTGCATATGCTAAGGTCCATAAATATTTCAAGTCTGCATGGGGATCAGTTTCAGAGGCCGTTGTTGTTTTTCATGAGTGTCAGGGTGTTTATTTGGAGGTTCTGCCGTGCTCTGGTTCTGTGGCATCAGGGGTAATACTCTGTGTTTCTTTAGGTTTCACAAATTCTGGCCTACAGCATAGCTTTGGGTCTGCAAATGAAGCACCATTGTACCTCTGGGGATCATCAGCTAGTGGCTTGACCAAACTCTCAGTCACGAGGCCTTTTGGAAGGACCAAAACAAAATGGTCTCAGGTGGGCTAAGTTACTGAGATATGTATGTCTAATTATGTATATGTATACTTTTTAAAGGGCTACATTATCTTAGGTTATGTAAATATATAATTACTTTTGCCATACATGAAACAGCTTAGCTCTTATTGGCAGTGAAACTACACAGAATATTACATATATAAAATAATTCGGTTTATTACAAATAAGAGAAGCAGTCTTCGAGATTATTTTCAGATTCTTAAAGTATTGTGCTATCTTATTTCTTCTAGGGTCTCAGTCCAGAAGTCCAAGCAAAATTTAACAAAATAACT
The DNA here is from genome assembly GCA_004363575.1 of Solenodon paradoxus. Taxonomy (NCBI): domain Eukaryota; kingdom Metazoa; phylum Chordata; class Mammalia; order Eulipotyphla; family Solenodontidae; genus Solenodon; species Solenodon paradoxus. The sequence goes on along the minus strand of RJWH01003820.1, from coordinate 26,851 downwards.
GCAGTGGCAAAAGGGTTTCTGACTCGAAGGCTGATGCAGACAGATAAGCTAAAGCAACTTCGACAAACTGTAAAAGTAAGATTCTTTTAAATCATTTGTATTTCACTCATATCTTAGTTTATCAGTCTTGTTACAGTTGAATAGATAAATTAGTTCAGAACTTAGGTGGATCAAACTTTTTAGTCATTGACTATAAATAATATTAGAAGTCCAATTATTAATTGCATTCAGATCAATTATTAAAAAATATGTAAATGAGTTAGTTTGTGTGTTTTCATCTCACTTTAAAGTGACTGCTGTATGATTTTTGATATTTTTATTTGTGTTCTTAGTAATTGACTTGAGAAAAAGAACAAAAGGAAACTCCAGTCTTCATGACTCTTTCTAGAAAAATGATTTTTGAAGGAGCCTTTCTTCTTTCAGGATACTCTGGAATTCATACGAAGTTTTCAGTCAGAAGCACCGCTGAAGAGAGGAGTTGTTTCTGCACAAGATGCTTCTCTGCAGGAAAGGGTGTTAGCTCAGGTAAATGGACGGAAGTCTTTGTTTGCTCTCCCTCCATTTAAATCCTGAAAATAGCTTCAAAGAAAACTTTAATCTTTCTCTCTAAATAGAAGGGTACATAGAGGCGCGCCCCGGTGGCCGAGGTGCCGACCATGTAAGCGCAAGGACCTGGGTTCATGACCCGGGGCCGGGCCTTAGCAAAGGGGGCCAGAGTAGCTAATATTACTGAAGTCTGGAGCCTCGTCTTTTTAAACGGGTACACTGTTTTCTTCTTTTGAACCTAGTTGCGAGCTGCCCTGTATGGAATTCATGATATATTCTTTGTAATGGATGCAGCCGAAAGAATGTCTATTCTACATCATGATCGAGAAGTTCGCAAAGAGAAAATGCTCAGGCAAATGGTACGTTATGATTTTTAAATGAATGAGTGAGAAAGAAAAATGCTAGCCTTCTACATCATGAGCTATTTCTGATACCAGATGTGTGGTGTTTTGCCCACACCAGTCAACTCTTCTACATCACCTGGGTGTCCTGCAATTAAATTCAGCTCTGACCTGGAATTAGCCTCAGAGTCTAAAATTTCAGGCAGTCCCATAAGGCTGCTCCCACTTTAGATGTCACTCTCACGTCTCAGGTTATCATCTGGAACCCTCTATAAATCAGGGTTCCCATAGCTCCTTCCTGTGTTTGATAATTTTCTAAAATGGCTCACAAGTCAGGGAAATACTTATTTGGGTTTACTGACTTTTTATGTAATAAAGGATATGACTGAATAGCCAGACGGAGAGATGCATAGACTGAGGTCCAGAAGAGTCCTGACGGAAGGCTGGTGCTTCTGTCCCTGTGGATTTGGGATGTGCTACCTTCTTGGCCCCGGATGTGTTTACTGACCGGAAGCTCTCTGAATCCCCTCCATTAGGGATTTTGTGAAGTCTTCGCCATGTGGCCTGACTGCTGGTTAACTCAGTCTCTAGCCCTTCTCTTGTCCTTAGAGAATAAGGGTGAGACTGAAAGTTCCAAACGTCTACTCGTGCTTGGTCTTTCTGATGAGTAGACTCCATCTGGGAGCCCTCCCGCAAAGTTTTCATTAGAACAAAAGATGCTCTTATCTATGAAATTTGAAAGGTTTTAGGAGCGCTCTCTCTGAGATTCTGAGGTCAAAGATCCAATGAGCATCTTTTATTGTCTTTTATCCAGGCATCTTCATCACCCAAAAGATTTTAAGAGTTTTAGGAATAAGCTCTGTGTCAGGAACTGGGATCAAAGACTATATGTTAGCTGGAACCAGGGGCAGAGACCAATAAATACATTTTTTAGTATTTCATGATGAGTTTAGGGTAATTGCTACTAAATATCATTTTTTATTGACACTTGCTTCCTACAATTTAATTTGTAAATTTTATTGAAGGAACTTTGCATCACAATATTACAGTTTTCAGGTGTGCATTGTTATATGTTGGCATCTGTATGTGATGTGTTGTTTACCATCACCAGTCCAGATCTTCTTCACTATATAATTGATCCCTCTCATCCAATTTACCTTTCCTCCCTCTACAATTCTTGAGCACAGCGTGACTCCCTGTTGTCAGCAACATTTAAACCCACAGACAGATGTAAAAGAAACTGGTGAAAGAATTTCATGCTGTTTTGTGATTGGAGCTAATACTTTGAATATTATTTAAAAATAAAAGTGCTCCTGATTGAATTTTCTTGAAATCATCATGTATATTTTACTGTTTTTGGAAATCGGGATTAGAAAACAGGCTCCAAATTGTTGGAAGACTGTGGTTTGAATCAATGGTCTTTGGTTGGCAAAGGAAAATGAGCACAATTTATGTTATTTCATTGGAAAAAATAATTTCAGTTTTTAAAAATGGCTTCATTTATAAAGAAAGACTAAATTAAAGTTCAAAATGCGAGTAAGAGAAACCTTTCCAAGCAATTTGGGATCATTCCATGGTTGCGTTTAGTGGTCTGGTTGGTGCTGCTAGAACTTGGTGTTACTTTTGTATTTCGAAGGATAAAATGAAAAGTCCTCGAGTGGCCCTTTCAGCTGCAACACAGAAGTCTCTCGATAGGAAGAAGTACATGAAGTAAGTTTTTCCTGCCATGTCATGTTAGTGGTCATCACACCAGTTAATCTTAGAACCTGCTGGGCTATGTGCATATTCAAATTAGAAATAAAAACAGTTAACTTTTATGCAATGGAGCTGATAGAAATCCCTCGTGTTTTATCTTTTTCTTTTTACCTTTTGACTCCCTTGTTTCTCTTTCTTACACAAAGTTTTATTTAAAATCAGGTGGTAAATTCTCAGCTTATCTTAGATAAATGTATTCACTACTAAGTTTGTCAAACCCCCAACTTGTGTACTCAGATCATTTGAAAAATAATTCACCCTTATATTCAGTGTTAATTTTAGATCTTTTAAATATATTGCTTTTCACATATCTTAAAGACTTCCTAAAAATTTAATGCTAAGACTGTCCTAATAACTAGCTTGTTAAAATTCTTTCCTGAAGGTAGCTTGCAGTATGTTCAGTCCAGGTCTTCCAGTAATGCACCAGTTTTTAGATGATGATTTGTTTCTGTCATCCTGTAAGCATTTCCCTCTTTCTAAATACATTGTGTGTCCTTATTTTTACATTGTATTAGAGCTGCTGAAATGGGAATGCCAAATAAGAAATTTCTGGTTAAACAAAATCCTTCTGAAACAAGGTGAGAAAAATAATTTAATCTTAGTGAGAGGCTGCTGCTTCTTTTTTTTTTTTTAATTTTTAAAGAAAACATTAACACAGCGGAACGAAGTTGTGAAAAAAGGGAGGGAGGGTTTGGGGTGGGGTTTCCATTTCTTCTGCGCTCAGTCTCACATCCCTGGCGGAGCCTCCCAGAGCTGCCAGCGGCTCTGCCGTGGTCCCCAGGAGGCACTCTGAGGAGGGCCTGGGAGGAGTTTGCCACTTTACTGGAGAACAGGTTATAATGACGATGACTGTACTTTTTGGGTCTGGATTGCTGCACCTTTCTTTATAGCAGGACACCGATTGCTTAGGAAATAAAGATATTTTAGTTCATCTGACACAGATGGGAAGCACAGGACATTTTTAAGAAGTCGGTCTCTGAAAAATAGATTACATTCTTGAACTCGGCATGCTAGATATGTTTGGTTTGTAAGTAAACTTATGACATCCTCACTCCATCTTCCATGAAAAACAAAAGACCACAAAATTGAGTCTTCTTTTTATTGACCTTATTTTAGTTTACATCAGTAGAATGAAGTCATGTGCCTGGTCAACATTTTAGCCCAGGGGTTCCGGAGTTTTCTGCAGGATTGCTGTCTCTGGCAGAAACTTGAGCTTGTCCTGAGTTCGATCCATAGTCTGGACATTCTTGAAACTTATTTAAAACTCAGAAAGCTAGCTTAATTTTCCTGACCTGCTTTCTGCTCTTGAAAGGGAGATATTTCTTCTCTCAGAAATCAGAAAGGAAAATTTGACTTTTATAACGTATAGAAATAAGTGATCTACACCTACAGGGATGCATAGTTATGTTGGATGGCTCTTTCCTGATAAAATCTTAAGGTCTGGATTCTTAGTGAAATCAATTTGCTTTGCTTTGTGGTCTATATCATTGCTAGATGACCTCACTGTTATCTTTTATCTGTTGAAAGAAAGTGGAGGGAAAACTGAATTTATACTTTTGAATTAATTTTTTATTAACTTTGTCAACAGAGTCCTTCAGCCAAACCAAGGACAGAATGCACCTGTTCACAGGCTGCTAAGTAGACAAGGGTAAGACTGCCGCAGCCACGGGCATTTAAAAAATCCTCAAATCAAGATTAGCTTTGACAGAGAAAAATAACTTAGTACTCTAGGTAAAGGCTATCTTTTTAAAATGAGTTGTGTGTGCCATCTGGAAGACCTTTTAAAGTTGTGTTCAAAGATAATACTTTCCTGTACTGTTGTGTATTATATTTTAATTATCATCTTACGTTGGCATATTTTTCACTTTTCATTTCATACCATTTTGTTCGTTAAATATTATAAACATCCATATAGTAAGTTCAGCATCACCAAGGAGATCCTCCAGCGAAGTATCAGCCATGGTTAGAGTCTCCTGCTGAAGCCGAAGCACGAGTATAGCTCCTTTGCTGTGGCGTGCATGGAACTTACGTTCTTTTCAAGCTTATTTGTGCTTTGAACAGTTGACAAGAATGGTTGCTTTCTTTCAATGTTGAACGTTTAGACTTTACTGCAAGTGACTTATTAATTTTTTTATATTCAATTAGAACCCCTAAGACATCAGTGAAGGGGGTTGTGCAAAATAGACAGAAGTCTTCACAGAGCAGAGTGCCTAACAGAGCGCCTGTTTCAGGTGTGTAGCAAGGGGGCTCCTGAAGCCCACTCCGCGAAACAGCGCGTACGCTGCCCCGTAACTCAGGCCGCATGAGCGGGCTGCATTGTCTGTCTCTGCCACCATAATGTGGGCATATTCATTTCTACTGACGATCATGTGTGGTAGTATCTGTGCAGTCAGGAGATCTTCGTAAAACTATGGTTTCAATGCTGATCTCCGTCATAATTCCATGGAAATCCTGAGAAATTTATAGATCTACCCATTCTTAATTCAGAAAACCATTTTTGTTTTGTTTTTTTATAAATAAGTAAAATATAATAATGATCTGATGTCTAAATCTTTGCATATCTGTTCGGCCTTGGGGAAGCATATCAACCAGGAATATTTTTATCTGGACATAGGGGGATGAATCATTTCTCCCTCTGACCACAAGTTCACATGTGAATATGCCAGGTGGGAGGGGGGTAAGTTTGTCTGTTGGCTTTTTCTTAATCTTTTGCTCAAGAATAAGTTTGAGCTCTCTTTATGTTCATTATCTGAGGCTTATTTAAGGGCTAAACTAGAAACTCTTTTTACATTCTATTTATGGTGGCAAGAAGACAAATGTTGAGCTAATGCAAAAATCTTAAGCTAATGTTTTAATATTTTTTTAGGTATCTTTGTTAAGACACTTTGATAAGTTCACCAAAAATTATGTGGTCCATTGAAAATACTTTAAAAACGCTTTGCTTTAACTCTACTTATTTCTAAACATTTTTTTTAAAAAATCTAAATCAACAGGCAATAGATATTAATTCTGTAATCAGTTCGAATCTTCCTGTTAATTTACAATTAAGCATGTTTTAGAGCTTCTGTTACTCAGTGATTTCTTCCAAGTTAGGAGGAACAAGCAATGTAAGAAAAACTTTCATTTTATCACCATTGTTTCACATATATTTACAGGGGAACAAGGTATTAATTCTAACTTGGAATTGTTTACTGACCTTTTGCATTTATGTAGTTAATAGAATTCATAACGTTGCTTATATCGGGGATAACTTAAAAGTCATCCTTTGAAAGTCACTGAGTGACAGAGGCCTTGTTTTAAAGGGATTCATAGCTAAAGAGTCTGCTTATTCCAGAGGTAGTCAGAATCAGCTGGTTTGAAAGATAACCATTTGGAAAGAACCCAGATCGAACACCAGATTCACTTCCTGGGAAGTGATGTGGAATTTTACATTTTTAATTTTTTTCCCATGTTAGTGTTTTATATTGTGACAAATTCTAGCCAGCTGGCAAATTATTGAGGAATTAGCATGAAATATTCTCTCTCTGCCACAGCGACCACTCTCCATGTTCTTTTCTCATGCATCTCATCTCCACTTTTTGTCACTTGTGAGCCTTCACGCAAACCCGCATCTGCCATCTATGCTCAGTAACACCCAACAGTGTAAGGATGAAGAGGAGGTCTCTGCAGCTGTAATGCACGGTCAGGTGCTGACCATGAGCTACTTACTCAGAACCACTGAGGTTCTGTTGCTTTGCAGCAGAATGATTAAAATAAACTTAACCCTTGAGTTAACATGGACAATTAATATATGTATGTAAACGAGCACAAAAATTCTTTCCTATTTTTGCTAAATATTTACACCTGAGGACATATTTAAAACAACTGAAAAAAAGACTAAAGAGTTTTTTTACTTTTATGTATACTGAATAATTTGAATGAGGCTTGATTAACATTCAGACTAAATGTCAACACAGATCTTCTGTTGTTCTTTAAAAGATTACTCTTTCCTGCTTAGGTTTTTAATGGCCTGGATTATGCTTCAAGTACTTTGAAATTATGCTTTGATTTGATCTACATAGAAAATAAAGCCTCTATTAAGCTATTTATGGAAAACTCATTTTTGTTATGATAGAATATCATACCCCTAGACTGAAGTAGAATTCTAAGGTATTCACGTTTGCAGAGCACTTGAAGCTGTTTGTTTCCAAAAGCTGTCTTCGATCTTAAAGCATTCTTGCTCACTTGATGTTTTGTGCTTAACTCCAGAGTGAAAGTCAGAAACTACTAAGGCAAATTAGGAGGCAGTAATGCCAAATGATTACCTGAAACATCAGGTGGAATTGGGTTCTCAGAGTCTCTCCTACTAGCTGTAATCTCACTCAAGTGATTTATTGTTTCTCAGTTTTACATTCCTAAAATGGTAGTGATTTCTACCTCAGGGTTCTTTTATGTGAGGATTAAGTATAATAAGGTATATTGCTTAGCCTGGTTACATAGTAAACACTTACCAAATGGTATAGAAAAACTAACATTGTGAAATAATCTAGTTTTGCTCTGTTTTTAGGAGTATATGCAGGAAAAATCCAAAGAAAGCGGCCAAATGTTGCGACAATTTAAGAAGACAACATTCATTAGGATAAAAGGGCTGGAAGAGGAGTTATCCATACTGTTTCTCCTGCCCCTGATACAGGCCAAGCAATGGCGAAGGGCTGAGCACTTATCTGGGTAATCTGGCCCTCTGGCTAATTCCACCCCCTACCCCCGTCATTTTCCTACTAGTATTAGGTTTAAGCGAAGGCAAATTAGTGTTTGAGAATTGACTATGCTTGTATCTGTACAGACTTCTATTTTATGCACCCAGACGTCTGCAGAGAATCTTTTAGTAAATTTAAATGACATTTGAACTTATTTCTCTAAAATGCTGAAAAGATGTAATAAATTACATATATGTTCTGAAATAGAAATTTCATTCATTAATGCATACTGATTGGTGAGTTTGACAAATGTAGAGTCTGTTTTATTCAAAGGGAGGTGATTGCAGAGGAATGTTTTTTCCCGGTTTTATAACTTTAAGAACTGATTAATCTTTTGGTTTTCATATTCTTGGATTTAACAGTATAATGACATGGGCTAGAAGCTTGCCCGCTGATTGTGGCTCATCTAAGATTGATCACAGTAGTGGCTAGGTGTCAGCATTTTGCTCACAAGTACACATTCCTTGCAACAAATAGTAATTTTACAGCAATGTTAAGTTTAATGTGCTACCCTAGTATGCTTTAAAATATTTCTATTAGACTAGAAAACACTTGTGTGGCAGGCAGCACATTTGGGGAAGAGAGCACAACCTTCTTGAATGTTGCAGCAGCACTTCGGAATGTAGTCAGTCACGTCCCTTTCTGTGATGAGAATGACGTGGTGCATGCAATTGTCAGTTTAGTCTGTTTCGTTCATCAGTCTGATTTTTCTAGCATGCTTCACTTAGCAGCGAATAAAGGGCTATGTAATATAGAAAATTCAGATTTTCAAATCAGAATAGTAATATCTAGTTGAAATTCTGCATTACTTAAGAGGTACTGGTATTTAAGATTTTTCCTCACTGACATTCATTCAAAATAGAAACCAAAAAAAATGTTACCACGGGAACATGATTTTATGAAAGAGAATGTCATTATTAATATATCACTGCATTTCCAAAAAGGGCTTTGTGCTTCTCCCTTCAAATTGGGACTGTGTACATTTAATCTTTTCTAACTTGAATTTTCAAAAGATAATGGTATTTTGAAAATGCAGACTATATGTACTCTTAATGTTCTTTTAAGAATGGAGATAAAAATTGTTTCTCTGACTTTCTGTTCCATTTCAATTTCGTTTACATCCAGCTGTGGCAGGAAATAATAATTACACTGGGTGTAAACTTGATTTTCTTTTTTGAGATGTATCATTTATTCAGTGAGTGAACCAGAATGAGAAGTCAGAATTGTCAGTTACCAGTTTTTTAGTTTAGGCAACATGCATCATATAGTCTTTGTAATATGACAAATTATACTTTATCCTTCTGAAAACTCAGGATACAGCTTGCTCATATCATTGTGGGTCTTGTAAGAAAGAGAGATACTAAAGGTTTTGTGTACACTAATGCAGATTAGGTAAAGCAAATAGTATGTTTTGGATACAGTTAAAATTAGATTAAGGGTGAGAAATGAGTGTTTTTTTAATTTAAAAAAGTTTGTATTACACATTTTTTAATATTCACAGCCTTTTCTCTTAAAAGTGCCATTTTGTGCTTTTATTGAATTTTTATTTATATTATTTTTGTTATTTTTACTTTGAGTGGAATGTCCATTAATGTAAATTGTATTTATTTTTATACTTTAATTTTCACTAGTTTTGCTTCTAGGCAAAAGGCAAAATAAACTTTTCTTCTAAAGAAAATCTAGTGCGATCTCTTTTATTTACCAGGGAAAATACTATTAAGGGGTAGATACTGAAAAGTATCTGGCCATAAGAATACTGTTATATGATCATTTCTTTTTACCATTCTAAGTCCCATGACAGGCGTATCCGATTATTTAATATGTAGCTAATCCAGTGCTTAACCCAACTTTTGATTTTACAGGAATTGAACTTATCAGAAGGTGTAAGTTCACTAGAGCTGGCAGTGTCTTAGCATCTCAGGAGCTAGAGCTTGTTTAGGGGAGGGGAAGGAAGGGAAGGTTGACGTTTACATCACAATTGCTGATCGGCACAGCTTTAAGGACCCAGCTCTTGTTACCGCCTAAGCGCTTAATCTGAGCAGACTGACATGCTCATTTTCACCTCATATCCATCATCTGCCAGGCACTGTGGGGAGAGCCCCTCACGTTTTCTGACCACCCTTAACTTCGGTTCACCACCAGTGTCGGGAATCTGGATGTGAATGGGAACTGTTTGTCACTCGTGAGGTGAAAGGACGGGCCCAGTCTGGAGACACGATCTGACTTTTCTGTCGGGTGTCAGCTGTCCATGTCAGCCTTCAAATGAAAATGGTTATTAAGAAAATTTTAAAAGAGAATGCTTTATTTCTAAGGGACCATATGGACATATATAAGGATTAAAAAACAAAGACTTAGTCATTAAATACAGTAAATCAAATTGGGTTATGGGGAGTGGTGTCATCCTTGGTCAGTTTTGAAAAATAACTTGGCAAAATTGTGTCTAACCAAAATTATTGACAAATATTACCTTCGTACTTTCTTGCCCTTTAGGTCAGTTTCTTTACAGCTCTTAATTCTTCAATTTCTTGAAGAACTGGTTTTGCTCTCAGCCTGTGGAGGGGAAGACCCTCACGCACACTTTGTTCGAGTTCCAGTAACCTGTTCCAGGGTCATTCCCATGGTGTTACGTAGTGGGGTTTGTCTTAGGGACTACCCACGACTCTGCTCTGCTCCACTGCCTCCTGACCTCCACCCCCAGACTCCTACCATCCTTCGGGTACCCAAAGGGAGCGGCAGCAGTGCCACTTGGGAACTTGCTAGAAATGCAGAGAGCCAGGTCCCAGAACAGACCTGAACCCCAGCCCGCAAGTACCAAGATCCCCAGGCGTGTGCGCCTGCAGAGAGCAGCACCGCCTTCTGGTCCGTCGGAGCGAAGCACAAAGGTCACGGCAGGTACAATATTCTTTTGCCAGCCCAGGGACATGCAGCTTCTCTTGAATGCTGCCCATTTGCCAGGCACTTACAAATCATCTCGCCTCACCATAAAGTTCGGATTATTCTCATTTCTCAGATGAAGAAACGGGAGCTCTGGCAGCTAAAGCTACTTTATCAGAGGGTTGGGGGTATATTGTCTTCCTGAGTTCTTTTGAAAAGGTGGTTTTCTGACCGTTGGGCCAGGAAAGACACTTGAAAAGGAGAAAAAGCAAGGATCCGAGGCTGCCTTGTGAGTAACGAATAGTCTGAGTACGCGCTGTCAAAGCTTTGCTCGGAGCTCACTCTTCCGGCCTTAAGCAAAGCTTTCCGTTTCTTCCTATGAGGCGGTATTTCCAAGGTTTGTTGTGCGGAGTAAATGAAGGTGACCACAAAGTGCTCAGCAGTTCCTGACACACAATACGCACTTGTAAAAGGCAGCAGTTAGGAATCACCCCGCGATTCACCTTTTATTTTTTGAGAGAAAACACTTAGAGAAGGAAGTTCTGTGGTCGAAGGTGATACAACTATCTTCATAGAAAATGCACAGCTCTGTCAAGTGGGTGTAACCTGTTTCCTTTAGCTTTAGCTCCAGTGAAAGGCTGTCACGGAGGAGCTGGGGCGGCCGTCAGCGCCCAGCTCCAGGGAGAGGGGTGAGGAGGAGCCCGGCAGGCTGAACCCCAGACCGCCGCCGTGAGCGTCGTCCTCTCCCCTGGCCTGGACTCTTCTCCGCCCCCAGAGGGCTCTGCTGGGCCGGGGATGAGGTGGGGGTGGGGTGGGGTCAGAAGCTTTTACCACCACCGCGCCTGCAAGCGCAGCGTCCGCCGCCCGGGCCCAGGCTGCCCCTCACTATCATGGCGCCAGTGGACGGTCCAGCCTGGACTGCACGGACGGGACCTGCCCTCACTATCATGGCGTCGGTGGATGGCCCGGCCTGGACTGTATGGGCGGGCCCTGCCCTCACTGTCATGGCGCCGGTGGATGGCCCGGCCTGGACTGTATGGGCGGGCCCTGACCTCACTGTCATGGCGCCGGCGGAGGCGGAGGGGCGGGGCCAGACAGACGGAAAGGGGCCGTCCGTCTCAGAACTAGCGGTCATGTGACTGGGAAGATGGCCGGCTTTCCCTGGTAAGGAAGGTGCGGTGGGTGGGCGTAGGGAAGGGGCTGTCCTTGGTCCCCTCCCTGTCGCTGTCGCCAGTATGTTTCTGGGAGTGGGCGTGTGTGACAGAACTGTTCTCTGTTGGGGTCTGGTGGCGTCTCCCGTCCCACTGCCCTCAGATTCTTGCCCTCAGATCCCCGGCGCTGTCCGGGTCCAGAGGGGCCCCGAAGCCAGACCCGTAGGGTCTTGGTCCTCTTCCCTGGCCCCCTCCCGGCGCCGTCTCGCCCGCTCCCCCTTCACTCCCTGCAGAGCCGTCTCGTCTCCGGGGGCAGTCGGCGTGGGTCCGGGGACGCAGGACGCACCGTGGTGGGCTCCGCTGCGTCTGGGCACCTCGGGGAGCCTGGCGGTTTCCTGCGCTTGGTTCAGCTCAGACTTGCTTTTCTCGCGTGTCCGGTGGCCGCTGGTAGCTTGACCGTGCGGCGCTCTGCGCCGTTCGCTGAGGTTGCAGAGCCTGGGACACCTCCTTTCTTCAAGGAGCCGGCAGTCTAGTGGAGCAGACGCTCGGAGCGAGAGGACGTCTGAACCAGGCTCTTGCACGAGGCCCGAAGGAGGACCTGGGGGCGCTGAGAGCTCACACGCCCCGTGAGGAGCGAGTGTGAACCCGAACAAGTTGTGACGGCGAGAGTGGAAGTATTTGGGCCTTGCTCTCTCCCCTACATCGCAGAAAGGAAAATTGTTTCCGATCGTTCTTCCCAAACAATGTTCAATGGGCTGATTGAGTGAGGATGAATGAGCCAGGAAAGAATATGCGGTCTTCTGCCCTAGCTAATTAGATTCACGCTTCTGGGTTTGTGCTTGATAAGCAGCTGTTTTCCCGTGCTTGCTCCACCGGGCTGACTTAAGAGTTTTCCTTCTAAAGCTTTGCCACAAATCAGGATTGGATGCTTTCACATTTTCTTCTACAGCTTGAATTTTCTTTGATCTACGAAGAGAAAGCACCTTCTAGGGAGCCAGTAAGGCTTAACGCACTCCGCCACATGAGAAACATCTGACTTCATTTAACTTACCTGGAATTGTGTATTCAGAAAACCCAGGAAGAGGCTGTTTTAATTCTGCATCCCATTACACTTTTTCCTTTGTCGTTCATACTTGAAATTACAGAGAGTGGTGCCATAAACGGTTACAGCATCTAGGGTCTCATAGCATCTAGGGTCTCCAATGTTTCTAATCTGGCCGTGTTCTAGGCATTTCTCTGTGTGGTAACAGACAGGTTCCTCTGTCAGTTGTCCCTGTTGTTGCTCCTCAATTAAAGGGACTGAATTTTAAGCATCATTCTATACCCGATGCCTTGCATGGAGGTCAGCAGATAGTAGATGCGCAGTAATATTTATGGAATGAGGAAACTCAGGAGGCCCACGGGAGAAATGGATTTTTATTATTCAGTTTGAGCCTTTGTTTGGTTCCAGACACTGTGCTAAGTGTTCACCACACACCGGTCCCTATAATCCACACCCCAACCCCATTTTTCAGATGAAATACAGGCCGAAGTTGAAGTGGTTACAAAGGTCGTACAGCCTGAATGGAGAGCTGAGATTTGGGGCCCAGAACCTATTGCAGGGTCCCCAGATCTCACTCTGTGGTCAGGGGTTTCCCCAGAATGTCACTATTCACCTACACTTTTGTTACTTCTGCCATACTTTAGCCTGGCCTGCGGGCAGGATGTCCAGTACACAGTAGGTATCATTTCTAGTTCAATCCTGTGGTAATAGCACCCTTTAAAAATCTGATTCTACTCTTTGGAGTCAATGTCTTTTTTTTTTCATCTTTTTTTCCCCTTTGTCCTGCCCGGGCCTGGAACCCTAGTCCTTAGGCTTTCCATGGTCTGCACTTTGGCCACTGAGCCACAAGGGTGCGCTGTAGTCCGAATTGCTACATTATTTAAAGACTTCAGGGGTATGTTTTGTTTGTGGGAGAAAAAAAGTGTGACCAGATTGCATCATTAGTAATTTAACAAATAGCTGGCTAAAAGCAGTGAATGGATTTGGGCATCAGGAGAGTAAGTTGGTAACTACTAATGGAATTTCTACTTGACCGTATAACCGGATGGAAATACTTTAAAAATAGGGAGTTATCAACCTTCAATGTGCAGATAAATCACTTGGGGATTTTGTAAATCTGGGTGTTTCAACATGCCCAGGGTGACTGCTAGTGATCCCTGGGCCACGTGTAGTTGGGGCTAGACCCCTCCAGGAGAGGAGGTAGGAAATGTTGGCCTCTTTTCCCTCCTCCCTTCTTTTTTTTTTTAAGAATGGAAGAAAGGAGGGGAGAGGAGGAAGAAGCATCTCTATTTAGCTGGTTATTTGATTTTTCACCTCTGCCGCAAGTCACAAACTGGGTCCTTGTGTCTCCTGTGTTTTGAACACCAGCATTTCAGCTGCCCAGGTGCCCCCAGGCCCTTTTTCTGTGTCAGTTGACATCTTGCGCTTTATAGGGGATTTTGACCAAGCTGTATCAGCTATTTTAGCAGGAAAAGGAAAAGTTACATTTTTGAGGAAATGCCCACTGGAGGTCGCTATCAGTCCTACCAAAGACCCAGGCATTGAAGAAAATGCTTTACCATCTCATCCGCAGGAAACAGAAGCAGAGAGCATATTTGGGACAATAATAGAATTGGTAGAAAATCAAACATAACAATCTAATATGGATTTTCAGGAAGAGTAAACATGCCTTTTCCTTTCTTAAAAAGGTTTTTCCCAGAAACAGTATTTTTCCCCCAAAGAATTTTCTCCTTGAAGAGACAATTATTTGAAAGCTTGATCCTTTAAGAAAACTGCTTAATGGTTCAAGTTCTTGATAGATGATCTATAGAACTATTGAATATGAAAGGCTGCCTTGGATTGCATCTGTCTTTACCGTTTACTGCTGTTACCTAACACGTGACCAGCATTCTAACAGCCTCAGCTACTCTGACTGGAAAGTGGATATTATCATAATACCGATGTCGTGGGCCTTTTCTGTGAAGAAATGGAGGAAAAGGGCGGGGCTTGGGTCCGGAGACATAATGTGCACGTTAATAAAGGAGAATTATAGTCTCCTATCAAATCATATTGCTGTTTTGATACAGTGCTTTTCTGGGGGGTTGATTGATTCATTAATGATTATAGGGATAAAAACGTATTTTCAACTGAATTTCAGGTCAGATTTGATTGTTCTGTTTAATTAGCACCCTCACCTGCTCCTCGGCACGCGCACAGGTACCTGACACTGGGAGAAATTCTCCAGAAAAGGGAGGAGGTGGGCGTTCACTGCTTCACGGAGTTGAGGTGCCTGGGGAGCTGCTGAGACTGTCTTCACAGTAGGACAAGCCTGGGGTCTTACGTCTGTGTCATGGCTAGGCTGACCATACCTACCACTTTAAACGGGACAGTCCTGTTTTCATCATATTTCCTGACCGTCCTGTTGTTTTAATATAAATGTCAATTTTGTGCCTTTTGTAATAAACTAGGGCCATCTTTAATGCAGGGCAAAAGGGACAGTTCAGTTGCCTAGGGCTTAGTCTTCCCAGGGAGCCCCAAGGCAGCTGCCCCTTTAGCCCCCTGTTAAAGAAGCCCTTGCTGCCGCTTTCTTCAGCGGGAAGTGACTGCGGCAGGAGGTGCCAGCAGCAGCTACAGCAGCTACTGCTCTTCCTGCCCCCTGTGAGGAAACATGAGCCTCGGGAAAAGGATTACTGTCTCCCACCCCAACCCCGTGGGTGCACACCTGTTTCTTCAAAGGGAGCAGAACCCGGTAGTGTGGTTGAGCCACTGGTAAGGTCTATGGGGTTATCTCCGGCACTCGGGGCTATCTCTGGCACTGAGATAGTGGCAGGTGTTTTAGACAGGACATTTAGAGGGGGGCTTATAGGGGCATCAAATCTGGTTTTCACCCAAGGTGCTAAAATACACTGGCCCTGGCCATTTGCATGAAACCCTGGACCACATGTCATTACTATGTAATCACTGATGGACATCACATAGCACTTACTTGTTGCTGGCCTGGCTTCCTGCTCCTGCTTGGATTGCTCTGCCTTCTCCTCTCCCGTAAGTCACCAGTATATAACACCATCCCATTTCTGCCATCCCAATGTCCTGTTTTTTATCTCAGAGAAATATCATCAGCTTATTCATGACCCTACCTAGATCTGTCCTTCGAAATCTTCGGCCCTGCCACTCAGCCTTATTTCTTCCAATATGGATAGAATGAGAATTCTCTACTTCCCTGTTTCCTTTTTGATTAACTATTCTGTCTTCAAGTCATTTCTCCCTTTTTGCATTCTGTTCAAGAGAACTGTAGCTGTACTGCATGACTATTCAAGAGAAGCCACGCTGTTCCTTCAACACTTCGCTTAGAAATTTTTTCAGCCAAATATCCATTTGCATTGCTCGCAAGTTCTACCTCCCACAGCACACTAGGATGTGAATACGATTCAGCCTGACTCTTGGCTGCTTTGTAACATCACTCACCTTTCTTCCAATTTCCCAGCGCACACTCCGGCAGAGGCCTCCGCAGACCAGCCTTCAGTGTCCATGTTTCTGCCGGACTTCTCTTCACAGCCACATGGATGTTTGCTCAGAAGGTGGAGACTCTCGCTCCAGCACTCCTTTTCTTCTGAACCTTCACATAACTGTCCATCTCCGCACTGTAGAATTTTCCAGCATGTGTTTCAAAGCCTCTGCACATTCCGCAGTTTGTTACAGCTGTTCCCCACTTCCAGCACCCCTTTTCTGTCTCAGTCCATTGGGGCTGCTTGAACAAGATACTGCAGACTGGGCCACTTAGAAACCACCACGATTTGTTTCCCACACTGGGGGCCTGGAAGCCCAGGATCATGGCGGCGGTGGGGTCACAGGAAGGCCCGCTTCCTGGTTCCTAGCTGGTGCCTTCTCGCTGTGTCCTCACTGGGTGGAAGGGGCTGGGGAGCTCTTTGGAGCCTCTTATAAGGCACTAGTCCCATGCTGAGCCTCTGCTCTTAGGACTGAAACATCCTCCTCCAAATACTGTCACCTTTGGGGGTTAGGATTTCAACTGATGAATTTGACACAAACGTTCAGCCTTTTATTTTCTGGTTGCCTTGCATTTTAATTCTACTTATATGTTAACACCATTATTATTTAATATTCATTTAGCTTTAAAATTTTTCTTTGAGGTAGCTTTGATTTACAGAATACTAGAAGTTTAAATGTGCAGGTTCACTGTTCATTAAATATGTGATACAGCACTCCCACTCCAGATTGCCAAAAGTCCCTCACCGCTGTCCACTGGACCCATCACTCCTGGCTCCTGTTCCCTATCCCCTTCTCTGCTGGTGACCTCAGATCTGTCCATGTTCAAGGTTTTTGTTTTGTCTGTTCATTTGTGGCGTTTCTTTAAATTCCACATGTAAGTGAGATCATCTGCTCTCTCTTTTTCTCCTGATTTACTTCACTTAGCATGAGTCCCTCTAGTTCCATCCAAGTTGTTAAAAATGGCAGCAGGGTGGTTTTTTAGGGCTGTATGGTATTCTATTGGATGTTCACTTAGTTTTAGCACATCATTGCCTTTTGTTGTTCTTTCGCGTATATATATGCATAAGGTTTGGATATTGCACACATATTTGCTTTCTGCCGTTGACATTTTTAAAATTTAAAGGGTGGGCCTATTGCTGATGGGAGTTTTTCTTTGACTAGAAACTTCTTTTTGCCCTTAGGTTTAAAGGGTAGGGTCACTAGATGTACAAGTCTTGATTGGTGATTTTCTTTCTGAGTAGAGGTCCTATTCCTCTGGCCCCTGGCTCTCCTCTCTGTATTGAGGTAATAATCTTATGGTTGTCCTTTGAAAATAGTGTTCCTTTTCTTTTCCTTTAAAGAAACCTTTTTACTTTTTAGTCATTCTGCTAGGAAGGACCTAAGTAAGGTGTTTTGTTTTGTGGCGGGGGAGGCAGGCACGGTGATCTTCCTTGAGGCATAAGTGTTACTTAAACCAGTAGCTTGGTCACTTTAGCTTTGGAGCAGTTCCAGCCGTCATCTCTTCAAATGTTGCTCTGCCCATTCTTTCTCTTTTCCCCTTCGGGGTTCTGACTGTATGTGTGTTAGGCCTCTCCTTCATGTCCCTTATGCTTTCTACACTCTTTTCTGTGCTTTCCTTCTTTTTTCCTCTCCAGGCTTCAACCTGGAGAGCCTCCCCTTTATTTTCTGTATCACTTGTCCTTCCACCTGTTAAGCCCTCAGGAGACTGATGAGGACTCTGCTCGACTTGCTCTGCACAGCTTCATTTTGAACCCTTTGAGGGGAAACCAGGCCTGAAGTACCCACTTCACTGCCCGCCCTTCTCAGAGATTCTTCCTAGCTCCGGCCCTGTCATAGCCTTCAGCCTTAATTCATTTCTCCAGCCCTGTGAGCTTTCCTTAAAGCTTCTCTTGCTGCCCTGCCCTGGACCAGCTGCCCGCTGATAGCTCATCTTGATCCCGGCTGAAAATCCACACATGCTGAGGGGCAGCTGGCTGGGGAAGGTGGGCTTTGCCCCCATGAGCCTCCCTCGGTTCTGGTTTCTGGCCTCATGGGTCTTGTGTGCTTCGGCAGCTCCTATCTTCAGACTAATTTAAAACAATTTTATTTCACATTTTTTGTTGATCTTGTTAGAATTGTTTGTTTGTAAACCCTGTCATCATTAAGGGAGGCTCAACAAAACTTCCAGTGGGTTGGGACTCTCCATCATTCACTGGTTTCTGGGCTCTTCCAGGCATTCCAGGAACAGGAACTACAAGGCTGAATTTGCATCATGCCGATTGGAGGCTGTGCCATTGGAATTTGGGGACTATCACCCCCTGAAACCCATAACCGTAAGTTTTATCAAAGACCTCTCCAGGTGATATTCTGTAAATTGTGGGCAGTGTTTCTGGTTTTGTGATCGGAAGCTACTTTTGCATATTGAAATCAGCCGGTTTGTTCTTGGGCCCATGTTTCATGGTAATGGCTTTCCGCACCATCGTTTTCACTCCCCCACTTGCTCATACTGGGGAGGTTGTGGTGGGTTTGCGCTACCTTTACCCTTTGGCTGTGTAAACAGAACCTGTCCTGCTGCTTAACTTGCCCACGTGGACTGTCAGGCCCACTCTAATCCCCGCTCTGGGGGCCGGCCTGAATGCATGCTAGTCTGTCTATGTTTATTTAAAAAGAAAACAAAGAAGCTCAGGAATGGGCCATCCAGCTAATGGAATGAGGGCAAGTCCCGTGTTTCACTGGGAAGAGTCCTAGGAGCCTTCTATTTTACCTCCACGAATTCTCCCTACAGGTCACGGAGTCAAAGACAAAGAAAGTGAGCCGGAAAGGAAGCACTTCTTCTACATCCTCCTCGTCCTCCAGCTCCATGGTGGACCCGCTGAGCAGTGTCCTGGATGGGACTGACCCCCTCTCCATGTTCGCAGCCACAGCCGATCCGGCTGCTGCAGCAGCTGCCACGGTAACACGCCCCCTGGTGGCCGGACCTGAGGGGGTGCGGGCGGGTTAGACCTTTGTTTTTCAAGTGCAGGGGTGCCTCCTGGCTGTAATTTCATTTAATGTAATTTAAATAGTCCAGATGGCCACAGGCCAGGAGTGTTGCTTAGAGAGGCGAACACTACATTCTTTATTTTAATTTCACTTTTAAAAATAACTCTTTGGACTTGTTTTAATGTAATTACATAAGTTCTTCACGTTGAAAAATCAAGCACTGCATTGAAAATCTGTTGACCAGTTCCCCTCGTGCTGGTCTCCATTTTGGAGGTCATCAGTGTTTTCTATGTTCAATTGACAGATAAATAGATATAGACAATGTATATCAATATAGTATAATGTATTTTCCTTCATAGTTTTTTTTGTATTTTCATCGATATCCGTTCAATTTCTGATGACTTACATCCTCTCACATATAGAAATAACAACAGTATCCACTTGCATTGTGGCAGGCATTTGTAAGTGTGTTCAAGTTTAGCTCTTGTACTATCGTGAGAGAGGTATTATCCTCATTTATTGATGTATTGTTTTTACAACACTCTGAGTTTTAGGTCTGCAGGTTTACTCTTCATCCAGTACATACCGCCGCACCATGTCCACCACCACATTTCTCATCATCCTTCGTCCTCATTTGAAGAGGCCAACGTGGAGGAATAGAGGAGTTGTTTCGTCATAGTCAACTGAATTCAAATTTGGCCAATCTGATTTCAGAACCTACATCCGGGGCTGGTGTAGCATACGTTTATTTTATTTTATTTTTTTTAACATCGATTGAACTGTATACTGTTGCAGCTGTTTTTGTTTTTAAACTTGACAATGTCTTGGAGAACTTTCCATATTAGTTCTTATAGGACAACCTTGCAATTTTGCATGGCTGTGTTTCAATCTAAAGAATCAGTCCACCTGTCCTCTGCTGTGCACATGATAGATTGTGGTGTGATTTGCAGACTCTGGGGCACTGTGCCTTGAATGTACATCTTGGCACATACATGCAGGGTTTTCTGCAGAATGGCGCCCCGGATGTTCATTCCTGGCTGGAGGCCATGTGTAATTAAGGGTGAGTGTGCACGTGCATCTGCACATGTGCTTGCATTCCTTCCTCTGGCCTCGAGTCCCAAACCCGGGTCCTTGGGCTTTACACGGCCTGCACCTTACCCACTGAGCCACAGGGACGTGCCATGTTTGAGGTTTTGATGACTGTGACCAAATTGTTCTCCATAAAGGCTTTTCCGTTCCTCCCACAGTGGGATTTGAGTGCTTCTCCACCTGCAGCCTCTCCACCCTGGTATTAGCAGTCGCTGCTACTCTGCGTTCTCATTGGTGAAAAATGACCTCTTTCAGTTCGCCTCGCCTTGATTCGTAATGAGCTCGAGCATCTTTTCATGGTCATTTGTAGTCTAGCGACCTGAACTTTTTTTTTTATCATAAAGTCAACTTTCCGTGCCATCTATTTTATTCCGATCTGTAGTGAGGAACCGCCTTCTGCTTACACATTTTTTAAAGCTTTGTTTTGGCATAATCAACAAAATTATATTTATACATTATGATTTGATGTCTAGCTACAGTGGAAATGAATTTCCTTCATTAAGTCAATGAACACATCCACTGTCTCACATAAATAAAACCCCTTTTGTGTGGCATGAGAACCTTGAAGTTCTACTCTCTGAGCAAATTTTAGCCAGACAATAACATTGTATCAACTACGGTTACCATGTTTGTTTATAATTTCTTGAAGATTAAAATAACATTGCCGTTGAAGAGGTTGTCTTTCCTTCCTTAGGACAACTCAAGAAAGAAACGTGATAGAGATGACAACTCCATCGTGGGATCAGATTTTGAGCCTTGGGCCAACAAACGGGGAGAAATCCTGGCCCGGTACACCACCACAGAAAAACTTTCCATCGTGAGTTCCCCCATTTTGTAATAATTTGTTTTTGTCATGTTGCCCCAAATCCCGGGTTCTGTAAATTTCATCACTGTGTCATTGTTAGGAGAAAACTTGCTGATTAGTTTCTCAAAATAAAAGTATTAAGTATTTGGGATCTGACACAGTTCAGAGAAGGAATTGGACCAGTGGAGACCCATGTTGTGGGGGTGTTTGAGTTCTGAAGTGAGGAGAGCGTCACCCCGAAAGACATTTACTTCTTACTGCTGTTCATTGAGTCCCACAGAGACGGGTTGTCTTCCAGGGCTGGGCGTTCCCTGCTCCTGCGGGTGGGTGGCCACTAGGTGAGACGTTACCTGCTAGTGCCGGGGACATGTAGGAAACATGGGGCTCACCCTCTGCTTGGTCAGTTGTCCCCTAATGAAAGTGCTTAGGAGAGCTGAGACCAACAGGTAGATGCCTGTTTCTCTGGAACGAAGCTTAATTGCTTATAACCCAGTCTCTCCCTAATGACGTACACAAGAGTGATGCTTGTCTCTTGATGCGGAAAACAAGTCCAGAGGCGGTAGCCCAGGGCCCACGTGGCAGCTCGAAAGTCATCAGGGATTGGGCTCTTTCTGTTCAATGGCCATGTTCCACATCACCTCACGTCTGAGTGGTTAGACACGGGAAAGTAGGATGCACCCCCCATTCAGGAAGACTTCTAGAGTCCCTCTCAAAGCGTCCAGTTACATTTGTTTTGAAATAGTCATAGAGCTTAGACAGATGCAGGGGAAGCTGGGAAATGTGGGCTGTGTGCCCTGCACAAACCAGGGCTGCGACTCACGTGACTCAGGAGGAAGGGGTGGGCTCAGTAGGCTTCTAAGAGGTCGTCGCCACAGGCTTCCCCTCTCCTGCTTTCTCCAGGGATGTGCAATCGTTGAGCCAAATGGTGGGCAGAATTGCTGGACTGTCCAAAGTTTTCTCTTATTTTCTGAATGCATTGAGTTCATTCAGAGCATTGATTCTCAACCAGCAGTAATTTACCCACCAAGGGCTACGTGGCACGTCTGGAGACAGTTTGTTCATCATATGGGGGTGCTACTGGTGTCCGAGACCAGGTGTGCTGGTAATCCTCCCCAGAATGTATAGGACACCCCACGTCAGAACCGTCCAGCCTGTCACATCAGTGGTGCAGGGCTGTCATGTGACTCCATCATCATCAAAATTCTCTTCCTCGTTGGCTCGCTTTGAGTGTCCTGAATCCAGTAGAAATTTAAATCTCCAGTTGTTTTTGGGGAGCTGTGTTTTCCACTGTTTAATACACATTCGTATTTTTCATTTGGATGAGTGAATAACTTTGAAAATGACGGGTCACGCTACGTTAGTGCTAGCAGAGTGGTTCTCTGAGTGGCTGGTAAGCTGCTATTGTCCTAGAATCCAGTGTGTTTTCAAAAAATGCTAAAAGGAAATTTTTTTTTCCCTCTGCAGAATCTGTTTATGGGGTCTGATAAAGGTAAGTTTTTATTGTTACCGTTTTGCTAGGGGAATTTTCCTGGTACCTTTAATACATTTTTTTTTTTAAATTTTATAGGAAAGTGCAGGCAGGAATGAATGCAAGTACGCAGGAAGGAGAGAGGAGGCAGAAGCATTTTGTTTATTTATTTATTTTTATTTAATTGTTCATCTGAGTGGATCTCCCTTGGCCCTGGGACATAAACCTGGGTCCTTGGAATGTATGAGGACTGTGCTTTAGCTGGAGGCAGTGGACCTAACCATTACTCCACCAGGGTGCATCAGCCTTTAATAAAATTTTACAAAGGGCAAACAGTTTGTATAGCCAATCTTGATTTTTATTCCGTTGTTTCAGATATTTAATTCAGTTGTATTTCCTAGATTTTGTGTAGGAATAGAGGAATTGAAATACTTATTTAGATGACCTGGACCCTGGGGCCCCCCCCAAAAAATAAATTACTTGAACTTAATAGCAAATGAAAGAAGGGTGCATCCTGGTGGCCTGAGGTTGAGTACACATGGCAGCAGTCCCCACATACATCCCGAGATCCTGGGTTCAAGACCCAGGGCCAGGGGGAACAATCAGTGTGAACAACTAAATAGAAATAAAGTGCTTCCTCTTCCTTTCTTCCTGCCTGCAGACTTGCCTTCATTCCTGCCAGCTCCTTTCCTTTAAAAAAATAAATAAATAAAGACAATATGTAAGCTGGGTGATGATTACAAAGCTTTTCTAATTCTCTGTTAAAATGTACAGTCATGTCCTTTATTGTTTCCCAGAATGATGGAAAAAGTAGAAACTAGTTTTAAAAAAAAGGCAATATATGTGGAACCTACTTTCTTTTAGTAGTTGGTTGTGATTGAATAGTTGCACCAAGCCCTCAGCTGATCCCACAGAAATCTGTGAATCAGCACCCACTGAGAAACCAGCACCTGGAAAGAGAATAAACGTCAGGTGCAGAGGGTGGCGTGAGGGGACCGGGGACCTAGAACAGAAGCCCCTGAAGATGGGAAAGGCTTCCGAAATCGGATCACCGGAGAACCTTCTGCTGGGCGTAGGCTGGCTCTTCAGCCTGCAGGCGCGTCCTCCACTCTGTCCGCCCCTCCCTGCCTGCGGGAACGTGGTGCTGACAGGTGCGGGAGGAGGCACAGCTCAGGCCGTTGTTGGGGAAGAGGGCTTTGAAGCCTCACGTCCCCACCGCCACCGGGCAGACAGTGAGGTGGTTGTGCTGTTAATATAAGGGCGCTACAGTTCTCCACTGTGAGTGGAGCCTGAGAGGGCCTTTTGTTGCTCGAAAACAATTAGATGAGGGGTTTTTGGCATCCTTATCTGACCGCCTTTCTTCGGGCAAACAAATGGCACAGTGAAGAGTTTGCAAACATTGGCTCTACAGGGTAGCCTCTTACCAGGGGCAGTTTCTAAGCAGGAATGTTTCCAGTGGACCTTTGGTTACATAAGGACATCGCTTTCAAAGTCTCAGTGTGTTTCCTCTCATCAAATTATTCCCCGGCCTCTCTGATGCTGGGGAAGTGCAAAGTGAAAGCTGCCTCCCTCGGGGGCCATTGGTGACAGAGGAAAGCCACCTGTGTGACATGAATCTGTTCTTTGTAGGCAGGGCCGGGACAGCCCCCTCGGCGATGTCAGAGAAGGTTCGCACCAGACTGGAGGAGCTGGATGACTTTGAGGAGGTGAGCTCGTTGTCTGCTGGGCCTAGGTCTCAGCGGCTGTCCATTCCCTGCCAAGGAAGATCAGTCTTGGTGGCAGCTCTCTGATTAATTCTCAAGCTGGGCATTGCGCTCGGTGCCCCAGACTCCCTCGGATCCAGGGAAAGCTGCCAGCAGTGCTGTCAGCCGACCTCACACGAGCCTGCCAGGGCAGCCTTTCCTCCTGGGCCAGCCTGGCAAACCCAGGTCGTCTGGGGACAGGGCCCAACGTGGAGCGCCAGCCGGAGCCATCCCCCGGGAAGCCACCTTGGTCATGTACAGATCAGACCTGGTACCAAGGCTGTGCACAGCCGCTCTGCGGGCCGTGGCCACAGGAATCTTTTAATTGGCCTGCACGTACTTTCAAGACGTGGCTCATTTGCCAACTCGTAAAACTCGGTAAATTTAACCTGGAAATCCAGATTTCTCTTGAATCCTACCTGACCGTAGTGGGCCCACATTCTTGCATGTCAGCAGGCATGGACCTTCCCTGTCTCCACTGGCCCACTGACACAGCCAGCCCAGCCCCTGGAGACGCGTGTGCGCATCCTCTGGAGCGTTAGTGTCTGGAGAAGCAGTGCAGCATGCCTTGCGTTTGAATCCCGCCTCACCTGTTTGGACACTGATTTGGGCTCAAGGTGCTGAGTTGCTCTGTGCCTCAGTGTACTCATCTGTAAAATGGGGATGATCTCCATACCCGCCACAGGGTTGTTTGAGGGATTAAATGGGTTTATGTCTGTGAAGGGCCAGAGTAGTGGCCCGTGGTTTGTGTTCTGAGGTGTCAGCCGCTGTCACTGTCAGGAGCTGAGTCTAGAGGCCTTAGCGCAACTGCTTTTAGCAAGTCGCCTTGGCATTCACCTTCCCTCATCTCTGTGGGAATGAAAGTACACTTGTGTGGATGGATGGGGAAGCTTTGACAAGCGCTCAGGGCCACTTAGTGGCAGTCCGTTGCTCTGTCCTGCATTTTGCCCAGTTCAGAGACCTCCCCAGTCAGACTGGAGCTCCTGGATGCTCGGTAGACCCCGCTCGTCCCGTATCTTCTTTCCAATTCAGAAAGGACTCTGTGAGTCCGGGTCCTTGAGACCCCTTCTGCATAGCATGGCAACCGTGGTATGCTGGGAAATGCTGACGGTTTTCATCAGAGCTCTTTACGCTGTATCTGGTCGCCTGAGCTGGCTCCAGTTGAGCAGGGCTGCATCAAAGGGCGCGGGAAACTACCCTGCACCCAAGGGCTCGGTGGCCTGGGGCCAGAACTGCAGAGCCATCCAGAAACCTGGCAGCGTCCCGTCTGTCTCTGGGTTCTGTGCGGCTCCTCTTGCGGGTTCTCTCTCTTTTTCCTCCATTTCTTTCTGGGCACGGATTCCCTCGCTTCTTTATGCTGCCAGCAGAGACGGCTGCCCTGTGGCCACCCTGTCGAGTGAGTCGGGCAAGGCTGTTTTGTGCTAACAAATAAACTCCCAGGTCTCAGCGACATAATACAGCGATCATTCTTCCTTCCTCAGACATAGCTTGTTTTGTGCCGGTGACACACATGTCACCATCGCAGCAGACAGCTTCTAGGGTTGTTGGCAGCAGAGTCGAAGAAAGGGTTCCTTTTCAGATCCTCAGCCCAGAAGGAACATGTACCAGTGTGCTGTTAGCCCATTTGCCCATTCTAGTCATATGACTTCTGCAAGGAGGTCCTGTGCCTCACAGTTCAAGTGAGCAGTTGGCATCGGTCCAAATTTCTTGAACTCGTGTTTCTTTAATCTGGAACTTTTCACTTTTGATTTCGGGGAATGTTCATTAAAAAAAAATTTGGTTCCCAGTCTCTTCAGGTGAGTTAGCATGACTCTCCCTTCTGGGCTGTGTACATAGCATCTTAACAATAGCCGGGGATTGGCAAACATGTGCTGTGCCTTGTGATTCTTCCATGTGAGGATCTTGCTTCTGGCTGTCACAGGGTTTTGCTGTGGCCCGCCGTCTGTCCCAAGCAGACGGTCTGGTCTGGTTAAGCCCTGTAGACCACTGGGGGTTGTCTCAGGCCTTACTTGCTCCAGGAAGCCAGTCTTGACCTCCGGTCTGGCGTCCGTATGTCTTTCATTCTAAGATGAACCATTTCCTTGACATTTTAGTATCCCTGAAATTGGGGTGTGTCTCAATGGGCGTGTATCAGTGGTCAGCATGTTTTCTTCCTGACTGAACAGTTGGGTTTCTTAGACTGAGCACCTCAACTTCAGTAAACTCTGATAGGTGTCTTCATAGAATTATTTCCTCCCAAGCATTTATCTCAGTTAAGTCCATCTCGTCCTGTGCCTTGCGCTCCATTAGTGCGCTTTGATTTTTTGCTGACCTTTGTATTTTGAGCATCTGGTACACCTTGGTTATTAGTAGGACCCAATAACCTTGTTAAGTAAGGTAAGTCCCGTTATTCACAGATGAGACTCTAGGAGGAAAACAACTCACCCAGAATCATAGACTAGCGAGTGACTGAACTGGGAGCAGACTCAAATCTGACCTGCTTCCAAGGCCAGTCTCTTCACAATTGCGCACTCCCCATCTTTACAGAAAATGCAAAGAACCTCTTTGATCATAAGACAAAACATCACACTTGGTGGGGACCTGAGGAAAACTTGACGAGCAATGCTCAGTACTGTTTATGGGGGATGGCAGTTGAACAATGTTTTTCCTTCTGTGCCTACACCTTCCTGCTTTTGGCCTACAGGGGTCCCAAAAGGAGCTGTTGAATTTGACTCAGCAGGATTATGTGAACCGCATAGAGGAGCTCAACCAGTCTCTGAAGGATGCCTGGGCCTCAGACCAGAAAGTGAAAGCTCTAAAAATAGTCATCCAGGTGAGATCTCGTGATTTCCTTCCTTCCTTCCTTCCTCCCTCCT
>RJWH01003819.1:106029-132984 GCA_004363575.1 Solenodon paradoxus | reverse complement strand
TGCTGCGGTGCTGGGGGCGGTGCTGGGGGCGGTGTTGGGGTTCAGCCCCACCGCTGCAATCAAAGTCAAGTGGCTCTGTCATCAGCACCCTGTCCACCAGACCCACTCTGCAAAGGACAGGGTCTTGTGCACCCCCACCTGCATTGTATGGGCTGTAAGACCAGATACTCTGGGGTCACTGCTAATGAAGGGGGACCAAGTGCCTACCCCCACTTTGCAACCCCCCCAACCACATGACGACAGGCTGCACACCCCTGCATGACACATGATGACACGGGAGCACCCGCTCCACCAAACTCAGGGGCAGCAGTGAGGATTGGGGCTCTCGGGGAAGTTCTGACAACAGAGAACCTGTCCTGAGGCTGTGCGGGCTCGTGCTCCCCCAGGGTGAGAGTGGGGTGCACCCTTGCTGCAGCCCGGAGGCCGTGTGGTGGAGGCATGGTGTCCAGGGCAGCGGGCACTCCCCTTCGTGGTCTCTGAGCACTGTCTCTTGCATCCACAGCAGTGTTGCCCTTTGGCTGTGCTGACTCTTTCCTTGTTGGATGAAGGCACAAAGCTTGTCTTAGTTGGTGTTCCCTGCCCTGACCCCCAGGTGACCCAGGCTGGACGGAGTCTCCCAGGATCAGCTTCTTCCCAGGTCCCGCCTCCCTGGCAGAGACCTGATGTCCTCCCAGCCTTCCCAGAGCTTTCAAGTCTCTGCTCTGGGGGGGTTTCAAAGTCCCCAGGTCTGTAACTGGGAGTGTCATTGAACAGAAACCAACAGGAAGAAAAGCAAAGGGACAGCAGCATCGCTCCTGCCGCCCAAGCCACCATCCTGCAGTCCTGTGGGGACACCAGGGGGACAGCACAGAACTAGCGCCTGCCTGGCCCGGAGCCCCCAACATGCTTTCCCAGCCTCCTCCCACGCAGGAGGGCACCCTGGAAGGGACATGCTGGCGCAAAAGGACAGCTCCGAACAGAATGCCGAGCAGACCGTGCCCTCTGGAGGCCGCCAGCTGTCCCACCTCCGCTGGCAGCCCCTAGGCCTCCTGTCCTTTGCAATCCGCAAGCCACCTGCTCTGGAACGCCTTCTTGGGCTCCGGCGCTCGCCAGACGCCAGCCCACACCTGCTCTCGGCCCGGTGGGGACGCGCACATCCGGGCAGGTTTTGTTTGGCTCGCCTGGGCCAGGCAGCGCTGCAGTCAGATGCTTGCCTGCCTCTCTCCTTCTGAGGCCAGCGGGTCCCCAGGGGGCATTCACCTGTGCCAATGGCATATGTAGAAATCCTCCGTGCCAGCTTCCTCCCTCTAAACCTTTCATTCGGCTGTGACTTCAGCCTCTCAGAGAAGTCCCAAGGACACTGCACAACTGCACAGGACCCTAGATCCTCCACCCGGTCCTCCCACCGCCAAGCTTGTCATCAGCCCTCCCCGATCCGTCTTTCCGAAGAAGAGACACTCTCAGTCCAGTTACCAAAAGCCTAGCACTGACCCCTGGCACCACCCACCCCAGATCCACAGCCCACACCTCATCACCTTTCCATGCCCTTTAGCTTTCCTCCGGCCATCAGGCTGGACCCGGCACGTGTCGCCTGTCACTGCAGACTTCCTCAGCCTCCAGCATCCCTGCATTCCTTTCTCCACCTGGCCCTTGGAGTTTCTGGGGCAGAGAGGACAGCCACTCCATGTGCTGGGCTCCCGAGATGCAGGCTGAACCCTGGGGCAAGGTGGCCACCCGCCAAGCAGGAGGCACAGAGTCCCCTACGAGACAGGGCTTCATCTTCAAGTTCTGGCCACACCAGAGTCCCTTCACCACGGAGTTAGTGTCTTTCCTTCCATGATTCATGATTCATGAGTCATTGTGGGGACACCTTGATTCCAGAGATATCTTCTTCTTCACCCAGCTTTCTTAGCCCCACTAATCCCTCCCTTCTCCTCCACGCAAGGAGTTTTAGGGGAAGAGGGCCTCTTCTCCTGGCCGGCTGTTTACTCCCTGGTTTGTTGAGATCAACACAGACTCACTGTCTTGACCTCATTCAGAGTCACATCCATGGGTGCCCATCCATCCCTGTGATACTCAGAAGCCCAGATTTGACGGGTGGCAGCCTCCTGTCCTTCTCTGACCATTTTCTTTCTTTCTGCTCCAAATCATATTCCAGAGTCCTTTTATGCTTTCCCCACCTCTGTCCTGAAGTCAGTCTTTTCCCAAGGAGTCCTGGCTCCTCTGGACGAAGGTTGGAACTCAGCCCTCGGTAATGTGTGACCACTGAAAGTGGGTGTCATCTAGCCCCTCGGTGGACTGAGGAAAGAGACAGATGATAGAGAACAGGACAGGAGGGTAGAAAGAGACACAAGGAGATGACAGGTAGGTGGGTGGATAAATAGATACATTCAGACAGAAAAGACCACACATATATACATAACACGTAATGACAGATGACAGATTGATCTACAGGACAAACAGGACAGACAGAACATTATAAATACATTCGTGCAAATTAATACCCACATAAATATATAGACATAGTTGAATGTTTGCAAACACTTCTGTGAGCACACACGTGTATATGTATGCACATGCATGTCGACATGTAGACGCGTGCTCCGCGCTCTGCTTCCAGCTCCCCGGCCACGCTGCCGGCTCCTCCTACCACGCCGGTGATCCCGTCCGCATCACTGAGAAATTCAGCTCCCATTGTCCCGGATATACTTACTCTTCTGCTCAACAAGAATCAAGAGAAATATAGCTCCGGAATTGCTAACCCGTATCACGGTAATAAGAAAACCTGCCAAGCAGGTTCGATACGCTTTAGAAGGGGTGGGTTGGTGGGTTTTTATTTGTTTGGGGTTTTTTGGGTAAGATCGCACGCTGCACAGCACAGGCGGCCAGTGCACCATCTCAGGAACCTGCAAACTGGCTGCCCGGGTGGCACTGTCCTTCCGAGACACAGATGACACCCTCGCCAGGGCCATCTGCTTCCCAGGCAGCACCCCAGAGGCGGACTCCCAGCTGGGAGCCCCGAGGAGCAGCCGCTCTTGTCCGGAGCGTCCCTCGGAGGGTCGCAGCCCTGCCTTCTGCGGCGTCAGAGCCGCCAGAGCCCGTGAGGCCTGCGTGTGGTGCCGGCAGACTTTCTGCCGAGTGCCTTGTGGCCACGCACTGAGTCAGTTCTCCTGGTGCTGCTGGCTTACCGCCCAGGCGGGGGCATTGCAAACGCAGAAGCATGGACATTCACACACGTCTCTGGGTGGACAGACGTCACTTCTCGTGGGTAAACCCTGGCTGTGCAGTCACGCTTCACAGGACAAGCAGGGACCCAGCTTTTCCCAGCGTGGTCCCCACTCTCTCCAGCACGTGGCATCGGTCTGGCTTCAGACGTTCTCACAGGCGATCAGTGCTCTCTTTTTATCTGATGGGTATTTAGGTTTCAAAAAAACTTTGCCACCGCAGCATCAACGCCCTGATATGTACGTCTGTCTTTATATTTCACTGTTTGAGAGTAGCCTCCTGGAAGTAGAATTAATTGTTCTAAAACATGAGCTTTCAAAGCCCCTTTAAACTGCCAGCACGTGCTCCACTGGTCACATCAGGCGGCCCGTCACCCTGGCGATGACCAGGAGTCAGTGTGACCATCAAAAAGGAGGGGCCACGCTCTATCGAAGCATGATCACCTCGAAAGGTTCCACCCTGCTGGCTTGTCGCAGAGGACCCCCCGGGTGACAAGAGGGTGCCAGGACCACGTCCACAGAAGCCCCTTTGCTCGCTGGACACCCCAGGACCTGTGTCTCCCACCCAGATGACGCCGTGAGAGCCCGACCTGCCGCACGGCTCCTAGGACACTCACCGTGCCCTTCCAGGTGAGCCTTCGGGACCTGGGTGTCCCAGACTCAGGCAACAAGGGGTCCCCCGAGCAGGACAGCGGCAGAGCCGGTGGCTCTTTGAGCCCCGCGTTCACAGGAGCAGCTGCTCTTGGAAGGGCCCTAGGCTGAGGCTCCGCAAGAAGAGGTTGGGTCCAGCTGGAGGTCCCAGACGGGTGTAGCTCGACGTGGGCTCCTGGTCGGTCACAGGAGTCCCCTCGGCCCTGACTGGAGGCCCCTTCCTAGCAGGGGTGTCCTTTGCTCCAGACCCGGGAAGCAGGCAGGCTTGTCCCCGGGCAGCCGCCCACCTGTGTCTTCTGCTCTTGGTGCCGGAACCGCTCTGCGCCAGGAGCAGCTCGCATGCCCGGCCGAGCAGCCAGTCGGGACGGCGGGGACGGAGGGGACAGAGGTCACCGGCCCGCCAGGCCCACAGCAAGCCCCTTGGAGTGGACGCCTCCCACTGGAAGGCGGCCGAGGGGCCTTCCCCAGCTCTGGCTTCTACACCAGGGGACCCCGAAGGGTGTGGGGCCCCGGGGTCGGGCTGGACCCGGCGAGGTCGGCGCCCATGCGGACTGTCACAGAAAACCTCCACGTCCTGCGCTCTGTCACACACGGGACAACAGAGGCCAGGTGAGGACACCACGCCGTCCAGGATGAAGGAGACATTTGAATGCACCGTCTTAGCGGCGAGGGAGGGAGAGCCCTGTGGCCCCTCCCTGACTCCCATCGGCTGCTGAGGGTCTCGGTGCGAATCCCCGTCCTTCTGGGCTGGAAGTGATCAGTTATGTGATGCAATATTAAGGCCATAAATCTCCGCAGTAGCAGAATCCATAAACCCTGTTTTTATTGCCCACTTACCACACAGACCCTGGCTGTTCCCTCACCGCCGCACAATTATCCCACAATTACTGGGAGAGTGTTAAGTAAATAGTGTGCCGGAAGCAACAATTCAGGCCTCGTAAATATACAAACAAGCGCGGGCACCGCGCCAGGCCCGGGAACCAGGAGGCGGCAGGGCGGGGCTGGCGGTCGGCCCTCCCAGGCACGGGGCGCCCAGGCCAGCAGGCCGCGGCCCGGCCGTACCGGTCAGCCCAGGCTCCTCCGCGAGCCAGGAAGCCTGAGGGGAGACACCAGCTGACGCCCTGGCTTCCTGTCTTCACCAGAAAGCTGGAAGCAGCTTCGCTGACAGCGACCCGACAGGAGCAGCCGGAGCCGGGGCGGAGCGGACGGCCCACCCACACAGCGGCGCCAGGCAGCCGGCGCGAGAACGGAGCCGGTGACCCTCCCAAGAGTTTGGCCGAGGGTGCGGGTGGTGAGGCTCCAGCCACAGAAAGTTCTAGAACGAGCGACGGGGCAGGCCAGGCAGACCTTTCTGGGGAGACGGTGATGCTCTGCGTGTCTAGGGTTCAAGGCACACAGGGGTCAAAGTGAGCAAATGGCCTCTCCCGGCTTTGGACTCGGAAGCAAAGTCCCCAAGCGAACAGGCCAGAGACGGCTCAGAGTGGCCTTGTCTCCAGAAAATGACCCGTTTGGGCCTGGGGGCTGAGGTCGTGCACCCTGCCCCGCCGTCCACCCCACCGTCCGCCCCGAGGCGGGCGGGCCGAGCTGCTGTGCAGGCCAGGCGGCAGGTCGGGCGCGGGTAGCGAGGGTGCGGTGCCTGCAGCGGTTCGCAGCACAGCCGCTGAGACCGCCGGACGCCGGGGAGGCTTCCCTTTGGCGTCTTGCACTTTCCCAAATGCTTCCCAACCTCCCCTGCTGGCCGCGCAGGTGACTCGGAGGAGCCAGCAGCACAAGGACGTCGCCGGCAGCTCAGAAAGACCCAGAATGTACAACTCGGGTTAGATCACGGAGTCGGCACATCATGGGTCAAACCTCAGGGTTCTCGGGTTCCAGAACCTTCCGTGCCCTTGTCCTTAAAAATGTAAAAATAGGCGCACCCTGGTGGAATGGGAGTTGGGTCTGCCGCCTCCGGACCAGCACAGTCCACAGCCCCCGAAGGACCCGGGTTCATGTCCCAGGGCCGGGGGAGTCACCAAGATGAGCAACTGCATAAACTAAACAGACCTTCCTCCTCCCCTCCCTGCCCGCCTGCCCCCTCTGCTCGCCTTCGCTCCTTGCTGCACCCCGCCTTGGAAAAACAAATGTATAAACGAAAGCAACCAGTAAAAGCAAGCCCTGCAGAAGGCGAAATGTGCTCCTCGTCTGTGGGCGGCTGGCCAGCGCCCCCAAAGCCGTCTGCACCCCAACCCCAGGACCCGTGACTGCCAGGTCCCAGCAGAGGGGCGACCGCTGCGGGCAGGTGGGTGTGGCCATCGCTGACCCTGAGGTGGGAGGTTGTCCCGGGTTTTCCAGGTGGGTCCAAGGGCATCACAAGGATGCTTGAAGGGGCGACGGGGCAGGAGAGGCAGCAGGGTCTGAGGGAGGAGCCACAGCGGGCTCTGCAGCCAGAGGAGGCCCCGGGGCGCGGAACACAGGACAGGACGCGGGGACAGGCAGGCAGCAGGCCCGCCCCAGAGCCTGCAGAAAGCACAGCCCCGGCACCTGATGGCAGCCCAGGGAGGCCTGGCTTGCCCTCTGGCCTCCAGAACTGGAAGGGAAGAAGCGAGCTGTTCTCAGCAACGCCTGCAGTGTGGGTTCCAGAACAGAGGGCCTGGCAGTGCCTCCGCTCCCGAGATGGAGTGGCGCTCTGGACCGCAGCTCCCTCGTCCTCCCTGTGCGACGCTCTGGGCTCCCCTGGCCAGAGCCCGGATGCCGCACCCAAATCCGAGTGCCCCCCGCTGGACCTGCAGGGCCCTGACCGCCAAAGCAGGGCGCCCCTAGAGGGCTGTCTCCCGCCTCTGGGGAGGGCTGGGAGGGCTTCGTTTTCTGGCCTGCGCCTCCTCTCCAGCCCCAGTGGGGTGACTGGGACCACAGGCCACGGAGAGCAGCGCTGCTTCCATAACAGCGTCTTCGCACGGGCTGCCACGCCACGCGCCGGTCTGCACCCACTGCGTCCGCTGTGTGCGCTTTCTCCAAATTCTGTTTGCATTATCTTATCGAGCGACCATTCCCTGGAACGTCATAAAGCAACATGAATTAGGGCTCTAATTGGTGTGATCTCCTCAAAGCTCTCACCATCCTACAGGTCAGTCAGTCCCTTAGCAAAGAGCTGACGATCAGAGCCAGTTCCTCAGACCCAGACTCGGGTGGAGGAGGGGAGTGCGGGTGGACGGGTGGGGCCTCGAGATAAAGTCACGGGAGGAGGGAGGAGGGATGGAGATGGAGGGAGGAAGAGAAGGAATAGAAGAGGAGAGGAAGGACGGAGGAGGAGGGAAGAGCTAGAGGAGGAGGAAGGAGGGTGGAGGAGGAGGAGAAAGAAAAGGAGGACTGAGCTAAGGAGGAGGGGGATGAGGGGAAGGAAAAAGCTAAGGAGGGGAAGAGGAAGAGGAGGAAGGGAAAGAAGAAGGAGGAGGAGAAGGAGAAGCAACGGCAGTGGAACAGGATACTTAGTGGCCCCGTCTGAGCCTCTTTGGGGAAGTGAGCCCGGGACTGACTTCAGATAGAAATCACATCCATTAACAGGGGTCCTTCCTCAAATAGGAGACATGGAGTCAGAGCTGGTCCCTGCGTGACCCCTGCATTCTAACGACTCTCACTTACCTGACAGGTCAACCTGCAGGTGTGATGAAGGGCCAGGCTGAGCAGCCCACCCCCCACCCCAGGCGGTTTGGGAGAGACCGGAGGGGAGGGCCCCGGTGGGCAGGGTTCCCCAGAACTGCCCAACACCCTCCGAAGGAGCCAGTCTCCGCTGTGTGGGCTTCTGCTAAAAGAAACTAATCTGAAATATTCTCAATCTGAATTAGACATTTCACCCTTTTATTCAAAATCAACACGAGACATTTCTCCCGAGTTTACCTATCTAATAATAATAACGATAATAATCATACAATCCTCCTAACAGTGCCTCCCCCGATGGTGGGAAAGCGGCCAGTTCTGGGTCACCACCCACTTCAGACCCCATCTTGCTCCAGTGGCTGAGTTATTTTCATTGCATTATATATATTTTAAAGAGAGAGAGGCTGTCACCAGGAGGGTAATTGTCCTTGCATGGAACCCTGTCTGGATGGAGCAGACCAGCCCTCACTTCATTAAGCGCAAAGCCTCTACCTGAGAGAATCAATCGCAGCCTAAATCATAAAGACGAAAATCAATCCCACCGCGCCTTCCAGGCTTCTAACCATGTGAGCACGTTAGAGGGGCCGACTCGGGGGGCTGGGCCCACACATCCCAGGGCTAAGGGTGTAGGCACGTCTGTGGGTAGAGGGTCAGAACTGGGGTTTTGAAAATCTCATGCCCACAAGGGATATCTGTTTGGTGCCTTCCCATAAAACAAGAAGGGCACGAAGCAATATCCATT
This sequence comes from Solenodon paradoxus, assembly GCA_004363575.1. Classification (NCBI taxonomy): domain Eukaryota; kingdom Metazoa; phylum Chordata; class Mammalia; order Eulipotyphla; family Solenodontidae; genus Solenodon; species Solenodon paradoxus. The sequence continues at coordinate 124,755 of RJWH01003819.1, read as the reverse complement.
TATTCAACATTCGTTGAGCAGGTACTGTGTGCCCAGCCCTGGGAAAGCCTCTTGGATTCCAATAAATGGTAAGGTGTCTTCTCTCTAAGTTTTTTGATGGGTTTCACAGGCACATGGGAAGCGCGGATTGCTTGGAGAGGAAGGGACAGTGGGAAGGGGCAATTTGATTTGGGCATTGAAGGATGAATAGGAGTTTGCTGGGAATGTTTCCTTCCTAATCATGTTAGGAGGGACTAAGGATACCACATTCTTTCTCAGATACCTGACAAGTTTGGATTCCTCTGAGTCAGCACAGAAGACATGGTGGCCAAAATTCAGACATGGTTTCCAGGTAACTCTGTGCAGTCCCAAATAACGTATCTCTCCTTCACACCTACCGTGGAAACTGAGATGGTAGCTGGACTTCTCCTCAGAGGCTACTTGCTGAGGCCAGTCCAGGGCCCCAACTCTGAGGCTTGCCCTCTGTTTCTTCCCTGGTTCTCTACTCCCCTCGACTAAGTTCCATGGGGAATTCAATTCCTTCACTTGTTCTTCCTGGGAAGCAGCCCCAAAGCTGGGCCAGGATCTAAGGATACAGTCCCTCCCGAGAGACTGGCAGGAACCCCGCATTCAGAAGGGTGATGACAGGCACCAAGGGGTATGAAGAAGGGTACCTGAAATCAGGGCAGGCTTCCAGGTAGAGGTGACTCGACGTGATTCCTGAATGTGAACCTGCCTGGGGAAGGATGGGCAGTGCGCAGGGCATCCAAAGTGAACCAGGGTAAAGACACCGCCCACCCCTTACGGACACATGAACCCTGCATCCCCGTGAGCCCCTGAGTAGTAAGCTGCAGCAGAAGTTTAAGGAAAAGGAACAGACTTAGAAGCCAAGTTTTTCAGAGCTTCTCAGCAGGTGGGGCAGCGGCAGGAGGAATGCTGGGCCCCTTCAGGGACCTCATTAATGAGGAAAAGCAGGTGTTGGTGACAGGGGTGAGGCGGCCAATGCTGGTTGACCTCTGAATGCTGGAAGCTGGGACCAGACCCGCCTCACCAGAGGTCCCCGCCCCCATGCCTGGAGACAGGATCCCGCAGCCACCACCCACACGTCCACCAGCACTAGCTCTGCTCGGGGCTCGGGGCCACGAAGAGGAAGAAGAGCAATTTCCAGCACCGACCACCCCAGGACCCGGCGACTCAGCGTAGGGTCCCAGGGCTGGTGCAGACATGGATCCAAGCTGGTTAAAAATAATGCAGATTCCCGCACACCATCCCCACTGCATGAGAATCTGCATTTTCACCAGATCCCAAGTGACCCGAGAATCTGGACCGCAGAGTCCTAGCACCCTGCTCCAGGGGGCGGCGCCGACTCCACGGCGGGACCCTCAGTGTCCCCCCCGTGAGAACTCCTCTCCACGATTCACGTCCTGCAACAACCAAGGGCAGAATCCCGTCGCCTCGGGCCCATCCAAGAAAGGCTTGTGGAGACAGAGACTTGACAGCTGGGAGCCCAGGAAGAAGCTATGAGGCTGCAGGAGTCGGGGAGACTCGGACAGAAGCCACGGGGGACACGAGGGTCTGCAGCAGCTGCTGCACTGGCGTCGGGCCCACCACACTCAAAGTCAGCACCCCAGCATCGCAGGGACATTCGAACCCAGGTCCTCAGGTCCCCAAGTCTGCATCTTCCTGCTGATCACATGCTGACAGCTTGCCCCTGCCCTGCGCCGAGGCTGCCAGCTCAGAGGGGGCGCCCCACCACCGCAGCGGGCATGATAGATCAAAATAGTGACAGCAGGGGGATGTCCTCACCGCCCCGACCGGACACAAGGACCAGGTGCGCTGGGGGTGTCGGGAGGCGGAGGCAACTGGCAGGGTCACAAGGGGCCACCAAATAAACTGGGTGTCCCTGTCCCACTCTCCTTGCCAAATGCGCCATGGACTTGGCAGGGACAGCTCTCTGGTGTGAACGGACTGTGCTTCCGGAGGCAGAAATGGGTGAGGATGAGTAATGGCCAGTCGGTATCTGGACGCAAAGCTGGGAGCGCATCGTCGGAGTCTTGTGACCTTGTGGGAGGCGCACTGCCCTGCACCCCGACCCCCTGGCTCCGCGGGGGCTGTGTCCCCATCTCCGGGGAGAGGGCAGTGCGGCAGCAAACGTGGGTCCTGCTTTGTCCTCACGTGACCTGGAGCTGGGAACCACAGACTCCTGGGCCGCAGTTTCCCTGGTCTAAACAGACACCCCTCCCAGGATGGGACGAGGTGGTGGCCCCCCCCGGGTGCTCAGCGTTGACCCTGTGGCAAGATCAGAATTAAAGCTCAGCTGTTTTCTGGCCTGCGCCTCCTCTCCAGGCCAGGCGGAGTGTGAGGGCTTCGTCTTCTGATCTGCAGTAGCCAATGACCGTCGCGTCTTAAACAACACAGGTTTATCACCCCAGCACCTGGACGGCCGAGGGGCACACGTGGGCTGGCCAGGCGGGAGGCGGGAGGAGGAGGGCTTTCCTGCCTTCGAGAAACCTCGCAGCCCTCGGCCCGTGGCCCCTGCACCCTGACCTCAGTGCCCGTCGTCACCACATCCGTCCTAGTCTGAGCCCCCGCCTCTCTCCTGGGAGGACCCTCATGATGAAATGGAGGTCCACTCGGGACACCAGGAAGCCCCAGCACTTCAGGGCCCTTAACTTAATCCCATCTGCAAAGTCCTCTGGGCCTCGTGGGGACACAGAGGCACAAGCTCCGGGTTAGACCGTGGACATCTCTGGGCTGGGTGTGTGTTCACACAGCACAGGGCAGGGAAGAAGTCAGGGCACCCGGACCCTCCCTGCAGAGGGGGGACCCTGGCCCCCCCCACCCTGGCAGCAAACCCCAGCAGGAGGCTCGGATGCGGCACAGTCATGTCTGCGGAGGCAAGCGTCTTCTCGGGGGGCCTCGCCGGAAATGAAGCTGTGTTCCTTCGCCCCCAACTCTGGCTGATTCCTGTGTCCACCCCCCAAACCAAGGGCAGGGCGGGCAGGGCACTCATTCTAAGGCCGTCCCAGTTCCAGGAATGGATGAGACTGACCCAGGTGGGGATCCAGATCGAAGGAGTCTGAGTGTGGAAGGAAGACCCCAAAAGGAAGTCGTCATTGGCAAACGGAGTTCGTTCCATGTTTGCAGTGAATGGCATTGCAGGGAGTTTGCATCCTCACACGTTCGGGGCCTGCGGTGCGTCACAGTAAATGCGCACCTGTGTGGACGCTCCGGCTCACGCCGCTCCAGGTCTGCCTCCCTGGGCAGCTGAGGCCTCCGCGCTGTGTGCCGCCCACCCTTCCCACACCACCGACCGGCTCTCGACTGCAAGTCCGTGGCTGCGTTTGCTTCATTTGTTGGCTTGGCCCCTCTGCACGCCACCTGCGAGTGAGATCACGCGATGTCTGTCTTTCTCCCTCTGGCTTATGCCGCCAGGCCCTGGAGCCGCTAGGAAAGTGCTGTTTTCATAAGCTCCCAGCCAAGAGAAAGGAGACATAAAAACGTTTCACAGTGTGTCTCCTGAGCAAACCACTAGCCGCCTGGAGGACCCTGCGATGGTCAACCGTGGGCCTCTCTGCCTAGAAATCCGCTTAGTAGCCATCCCTGCACGGCAGGGGCCTGGCTTGTCCGCTGCGAAAGCTTACGCCCTGGAAAGTCCTTACGGCTTTGTCTTGTCCTGGAGCTGGGAACACACTTCCAGGGCGTTGCATCCTGGAGTCTGGGTTATAATCCCCAAGGCTCCCGAAGCTTGGACCTTGGCAGGCCCTGGAGGAGCAGCAGTTAGATCCACCACCTCTGACCAACACGGTCCACGCACATCCCAGGGATCCAGGTTCGTGTCCTGGGGCCAGAGGAACAATGAAGATGAACAACTGAATGAAATAAATAAGGTGCTGCTTTCACCGCTCTCCCTGCCTGCCCACTCGCCTTCATGCCTGCTGCAGCTCTCCTTTAAAGACAAATAAAGCTTTTGCCTCGACTTGGTGTCTTGTGTCTTTTCTGGCTGACAGGCTTCCAGAGCAGTCTGAGCAGGAGGTGTGACCCCCGGCACTGCCGCCTGCTGGGTGGGTGCCACCTGGCTTGGTGGGAACTCCCAGGATCCGTCCGTCGGCTGGGCTTCACGGCGCGGCCTGCGTGGGCCATGCTGGGCCTTTGGCCTGAATGCCCTTGAGCTCTGTCGATCCGACCTTACAGAGGCCAGAGCCCCAGGCCTCGGCTCCCTCCCAGGCGTCCGCCTGGCCGCGTAGCCAGCCTGGTGCCCAGCAGGCAGAGCAGAGACACAGAGGAGCCCTCTGTTGGTGCTCTGTCCACTGTCGCCAGACACACCAGCCACCAGAGCCAGACCTGCAGCTGCAGAGGGTCTGGACGGCCTGGGCTCCAGCATCTCAGGTCAGGCCCACTGCCCAGGGCTCTTCCCTTCATTCCCTCCTCCTTCTCCCAACTGCTATCAAGGCCAGGAGGCAGGGGCTGTAAAGGGACGAGCTTTGTTTACGTTTTTGTTTACTGCTTCTGCTTTGTTTCATAATCATGAACCTAACTCTGCAACCCAGCCGGACTTGGAGGGGGACGAGGAAATGCGGAGCCCACCGGCTGCAGTGAGAAGACGTTGGAGGGTGCTTTGGCCGGACGGGGCCCGTGGGCCCGCTCCTGAGCTGTAGAAGGAGGGACCCAGTGGCCAACTTATTAGACTTGTCTGCAGTGTGAGCTTGCTGGCCCTGCCATCCCTGGACCCCGAGTGGTCCGTTGCCCCCATCACGTCCACGCCCTCTTCAGCTGGTCAAGGCCACACGCTGCCTGCACCCTGCAGCCTTGGCCGGGCAGATAAGCCCTGGGAAGCATTTGCCTGGGGCACAGTATTTGTCACGGAGAAGATGCGGACCCGGATGCTTCAGGATGAAATTCCCGTCATCAAATCTCTCCCCAGAGATAGACTTGCTCCAGTGACACCGTGACTGTGATGTCACCACGCTGCCACATAGACCCTGGAACAATTCTGTGAAAGCAGGAACGTTAAAACCAAATCCTTTCTCTCCAGGGCTCAGAGCACAAGTTTTCTGCTGCTTTTGGAATTTTGTCTGCAAACAGCTCCCAGGAGACGAGTCCCCAGGGCTCGCCAGTGACGGCCACATCAAAGAACACGGTGGGCTTTACCGGCTCCAGGACACAGATGATCAGATGGCAGAGTCTGCAAGGTTGGGGATGAACTTTGACTCCAAGGGGCCCCTGGATTTGTCAGCCACGTTGCTTCTGATTGTAGCTTTAGATTTCTGAGACCTCAGGGTCGCCTCATGAGCAAGAGGAGGGGACAGGGAGAGGACACTTGCTGTCAGTATGGGGCCAGCTTTGGAGGCTTGAGAGCCTGCCTCATGGTGCTGGTGACTCAAACCTCTGTGGGAGAGAAGACAGCACCGATCCCAGGTGCCCACGGGCTTTCCAGGTGAAGGCGGGCCCTGGGGGAGGTGGCTCCGGTAAGTGGGACTGAAAGCAAATGCTCTAACAGAGACACAGAGTGTGGAAAACCCGGCCCAGCTGGCCCAGATTACAGGAGGAGGATGGGCACCACTGGGCCAGCACTGGGCAGAAGGGACAGCTCGGCATGTCCCAGCTGGGAAAGTCAGACCCAGGAGGCAGTGGGCGAGACCCTGGACGAAGAGCCAGGAGGGTTTCAAACTGCAGGTGGGAGGTGAGGTGAGTGAAGCCGGGACCTCCTCCGAGGGCAGGGGCAGCTGCAGGACGCAGGGGTGGGAAGTCTGGGAGTTGCAGGCTCTGGGCTCCAGGCACCAGGGAAGCCGGCAGAGGAGGCACAGGGCAGGGACCACCCCTGCAACAGCTGGGGAGCAAATCCCAGCTCCGTCCCCACGGCTGCAGACCTCGGGACAGCCCCTCAACCCTGTGGCCCAGTTTCTTCACCTATGAACAGAGCAGGGCTGGTAGCAATGTCGCAGGTGCAGTTAAGAAGCAGCCAAGCTGCTGTCCGCAAGGCCTGCAGGAGTGGCCCTGGGACGCGTCCGAGCAGGATCCCCTGGGGACCCGGGCAGGTGTGAGGCAGCCTGGGAGGAGACAGGCACTCTGGCAGGATCAGACATCAGAGTGGGTTTTTCTGAATCGGGAAGGTGAGGAGCAGATTTGCTAAAACCGTGGTTTTTGGCAGACTTCAGCCTTATTGATTTCATACTTCTTACTACAGGAAAGAATCCCAGGGACAGGAGCAGAAAAATAAATGCTTTGTTTAGCAAACAAAAGGAGGAGGCCTAAGAGCTGAGAAGCATAGTGTCCTGGTGCCAGGAGGACAGGGCCCGGCTCGGAGCAGGTGGACGGGGGCGTCGGGGGCCCAGGGGAGACAGAGACACGGCTGCCAGGCGTCTGAGCCAGGGCAGCTCCTCGGGGCTGCTCTCTGCCCCCCAAGGCGAGACCAAGCTCAAAGCTCGTTCCTTCGGCGGAGCTCGCCGCTCAGCCCGGGGCGAGACGTGTGGGGCACAGAGAAGAATCCATGGTCCCAGGCGGTGCCGGGGTGGGCGCTGTCCCCCGCCTATGTCCCTCCACCCTGGTGCTGCAGCAAGAGTGCAGACATGCTTCAGCCTCGTGCGTCCCAGGGACGGGGCGTCTCGGTGCTGCTCCGGGGCGGGATGTCCACCCATCACCGCCATGCCCAGAGGGGCGTGACCTCAACGCAGAAGGGATATTGCAGATGTGACAAAGTTAAGGACCGTGAGATGGGAGGTCTTCTCACATGTCTGCATCTCCTCACAGGGTCCCTCATGGCAAAGAGGAGCCAGGGGTCAGAGAGGCGGGCACAGGAGTGGACGTGGGAGAGATGGGGTCACACGCCTAGGCGTAGGGGCACCTCCAAAAGCCAGGAAAGGCAAGGAGTGGGTCCCTGAAGGCCATAGCGGCTCAGTAATAGACGTGTTGATTCTGCTCCAGAGCCTACGTCTCTCCCAAGGGTCCCAACTGGGTGGGGGCGATTGATGACCGCTTTGGCAGGTGAGCAGGGCCAGAGGTCATGGGCGAGGGGGCCCGTGATGGGACCAGTGTCCTTATGGGAAGATACATGAGCAAGCGACGTCCCTCGCGGGTCCATGGAGACCACCGTCCTCCCTGGCCCTGGTGCGCCACCAGCAGAGGGCTCTGTGCCCAGCCAGGGTGGCACCAGCCACGTGTTAGAGCCCGGGCCCTCCCTGGGGCATGAAAGCAAAGCACCAGCCAGGGAGGACACTGGGCAGCAGTTCTGCTGTCTGCCTGGGGGATCACAGAAGTGCGTCTGTCTTCGATGGCGGCTGAGCCAAACCTGAGAGTTTGCATGATTCAATGTCTGACTGCACCAGCGCAGGGGATTTTAAATATTTCAGGCAGAAGCCCAGGCTGCCGGCACGTGGCAGCCGCGTCTCGGGAGCAGAAACCCGGCCTCACGCATCAGCTGAGGACTGGGAACCAGGCAGCTGGGCCTGCCGCCCCGGGGCAGCTCGGCTTCTCCATGAAAAGCCGCTCAGAGGGAATGTCTTACGGCGGCTCTGTCGTTAAGAAGCTGTGGGATTGAATTCTAGACAAGATGTCCCTTTGCAGGCAATGAGCTGCCCCACTGGCTGTCCGTGCCTGTCTTGAGAACTCACACTCCTGCGCCCCGGAGAACACACGCTCTTCAGAAAATCCCTGACTCGGGCCCTGGCCTCACTGGGTCACAGGCAGCTTCCACTCTCCATGACCCACTGGAGCGCAGGTGGACGGGGCCACAGCTCCCACCAACCCCTGCCCGCCTCGGGCACCCCCCTCACCCCCTCTCCCTCGCGCCTCTTCCTGGGGTCGGGATGCTCTCACTCTGAACGCACGAGATCCCTGCATCTGGGCGATAAATCGGGGCAGGCAGCTCTGACGCTCAAGGCAGCCTGTTTGAGCCACTCATTCATCTACCCAGCAGTGCTCACTGCTCCCCCAGAGAGAGGGGAGCTGTGTGCTGGGGCAGACACATATGCTGCAAAGAGCCAGTCCACTGTGGCCTCATTGGGAAGGCCCAGCCCCAGGACCTTAGGATGCGATGGTATTTGGAGAAATGTCTGTGCAGAGGTGATTACAAGAAGCCCCTTAGGGTGGACCCCGATCTAATACTATGGTCCTCAACGAAAGGAAATGTGGACCGATTTGCAGGTGGATGGAGCAAAGAGAAGAGGCTGGGCAGGCTCAGACTGACACACCCCCAAATCACATCCGCTGACCCTTGTGAGTGACCTTGTTTGGAAAAGGAAGGTGCAGAAGTCATGCTGTAATGCAGTCACACTGGCGTCGGACAGGCCCCTCCATGGCATGGCTGCCTCCTGAGAAGCGGAAAATTGGACACGGGGCAGAGGCCGTGGGAAGACGGGGACTCAGGGTGGAGCGACGCGGCCACAAGCCAAGCAGCGCCAGGCAGGACGCGGGTGAGCAGGAGGGACCCACCCCCGGCCTTCGGGTGACGGCCCTGCCGATGCCTTGTTTGGGAGTTCTGGCCCCAGGGGAGCGGCGGATGCGGGTCTGCTGCTGTGACGGGCGTGATGAGCCAGCACCCCAGGAAGCGAAGGCTGGAGCAAAGCCGCCCCAGCGCGGGAGCAGAGGGCAGCTGTGCGCAGTCATGAGCTTACAAGACAATCGCCTTCACATAGAAAGTGTTGGAAAGAGACCAGCTGTGAGGGACTGTCACCACAGCTGAGCCGGGGCAGGCCTGGGATGGTCCCCAGACCTCCTGCTCTCCCGGGAGAGGGGGCCAGGGCGGCGCTGGTGGGGCCCTGGAGGAGGGGGGCTCCCCAGAGCAAAGGCCGTGGTGGTGACGGGCCGGGGGATCCAGAGCAGAGCCCTGGAGCCCGGGGCAGGGAAGGCAGCTCTGAGAATCCCGTGCCAGGGTTCAGAGAGGGCGCCACGGCCCCATCCACTCCTGTCTGAAAAGCAGAGTCAACCCTGTGCTCTCAGCCTTCGAGCTGGGCTTCCCATCAGGAGGCGTCCAGACACTGTCCTCCGGCTTTAGGTCACCAAACCCCCATGCCGCAGCTGAGCCTGACCGAGGCCTGCCAGCCTCCCAGAGGTCACACCAGAGATGGACGGAGGAAGGTCCCCGGGTCTCCTCAGCTGAGTGGATGGACAGCGTGTGTCAGGTGGGGGCACTGTGCCCGTGGGGGCCAGAGTGCCCGAAGGCTGGGCTTCTAAACTTCCCTGCTGCGTCCCCCTCTGGACACTCCCCTCCTCCAGGGTTTTGCTGCTAACAGACGTCCCTCCCCAGGGTCCACAGAAACCGAGGGAAATTTTGTCACGGGAAATTCAAGCATAAGAGGTATTTGCAGGTAAGGTCTTTGTGCGGTGATTAGGGTTAGATGGGGTCATGGGGTTGGAGGGCAGGAGGGATCGGCGCCCCTACCAGAGGAGAAGATCAGAGCTCCCACACTCTCCACACGTGTGCTGGACATGACTAGGGAGCTGGGTCCAGCCATCTGCCACCAGGAAGCCTGGTCTCATGGGACCTGGAATCAGCAGCACCTTGATCTGGGATGCCAGCCCCCAGGACGTGAAGAACAGACGTCCGTGGTCTTTGTTTGCAGCCTGATCTGACAGCAACCCCGGAGGTAAATGTGGCCTCGTGATTAAATCCGTCCAGTGGGCTGAGAGCAGAATAGGAATCACGGCTTTGGGGCGGTCTGCTTGAAGACCCTCCCTGCTCTCTGCTTGCCCCCTCCCTGCTGGCGTGGGAATGCCCACGGCCTTCCTCTCCGCCACAGACCGGGCCAGGGGCCAGCATGTCTGGAGGGCAGTGAGCCAGGCCAGCGACTTCCCTCTTCTTGGCAGACACCTACCCTGGCCAGGCCCCACCGCCTTGGCCCCGGGCTTTTCTTTGGGAAGCGCTGGAAGCACTTGACAGGCTGCAGTCACAGCACTGAGCTGAGCGTCCAGACACCCTGAGGAGGCACAGGCTTCCTGAGACAAGACGCCCCGTGCTCCCGTGGAGGGAGGCCTCACCAGGTCGGGCAAGGCCTCGGTGCCCAGACTTGACCCTGGCTCCCAGGAGCTCCGGGTCACCTTATATTACAGTTTGGACGGAACCCTGAGACCCGCTAGGAGCGCGACTCATGCATGATGGGCCCCCGGCCGCTGTGAAGCACCTCAGTTGCATCTACAGAAAACTGCCTGTTTCAAGGCCTGGTACCAAGCGCACTGGAGTACATGGAACGGAGCTCCCGCACCAGGTGTCTGCTCCCGGTGCACAGGCTGGGCCCCGCTGAGCTCCAGAGGCCTCCTCCTCCCCATCCACCCGCCCTGGCCTCCCTCTGGCTCCTCCTGGAGCAGAGGCCTTGCCAGGCTGCTCCTGCGGGACAGAAGGGCTACAGCTGCTGGAGTGTGGCTCCGGGCTCAGCAGGTACCTGGTTTCTTCCGCTGACGCTTCCCAGCCTGCAGGGAGAGACAGGGTGTCCACCCCACCTCACAGGAGAGGACACGGAGGCAGGGAGTGGATATGTGACCTGCTCTGGAATCTCGCAAACCCCCGTCCAGAGAGCTGTTGCCATCGGTCAAATGCTTCTGACTCCACACGTGCACACGCGCCTGCTCACGAAACACACGCGGAGCCCAGGTCAGACATGCCGAGCACGGTCGTGCGTCTTCTTTGTCTTCACATGAAGAATAGACCATGTTCGGCCTTCCATGCTATCAAACACTCATTCAGACATAAGCCTGTGGCTGCGTTGCATTCTGGGGAGTACGTCGTTGGTGAATTTTTGGAAATGATTTAGTCTGTCGCCTTCACAGCACGGCTAGGTCTAAATCTCTGGACGCATCAATTACCAGTTTCTTAGAACAGATTTCTAGACACAAACTTGCCAAGTAAAGGGATGTGTGGGTTTTTTGAAGAATGTGTGTCTGTTAAGCAAACGATCTCCCGGGAAGGACCTCTCGTCCGCACCCACAAGGCCGCGTCTGAGACGCGTGTCCCCGCCGAGGGCCGCCCAGATCCGCGGTCCATGGCAGTCAGCACGCAGCAAGCAACACGCGTCTGTGCGGAGATTCCCTTTCACCTATCCCTCCAGAGACTGGCTTTTCCATGTCTCAAGTCTTCCATCAGCTCTGGAACATTCTCGGCCTGTAGAGCTTTGGAAATTGCCTCTCGGGGCCTCACGCCCGCCCATCCGTGGCGGCCGCGGCTGCTCCCGCTCCGGCGCCTGGAAGCCCCTCCCTGGGTGGCCCGTCATCCCTCGCCGGCCCCGACGAGTCCTTCAGTTTCCTGAGTTTGGTGACAGTGCGTTCAACTTGTTCAGTGCTGTTTTGCTTCTCACACCCACTGGCTGTGTTTTCTCGATGCCACGTTCTCGCTTGAGTGTGTTTCTTCCCTCGATCTTTCTAGACGCTGCGCACACGCACTGACGGTTCCTGGGACGCGGTCCTGCTGCTGTGCTTCCCGGCGTGTGACCTACCCTCCCGCCCTCCAGCCGCGTCTGGGCCCCAGGGACCAGCGCTTTGACGGCCATGCTCTCCGTTTGGTGTGACGGTGCATTCGAGTGTGTGAGAGCACGTGTGTCTCCACACGCAGGTGTGCCTGAGCTCGCTGAGCTGGGCCACGCAGCTCGTCCTGGAAAGAGACGTGCTTATGGATCAACGAACACGGACAGTGGCAGTGGCCTGCGCCGCTGAGGGACAAGACCCCCTGCAGTCACCCGCGCTGGCCCTCCGAGCAAGCCTATGCCCGCCCTGCAGAGAACGCTCGGGAAGGAGTTGGGAGCCCCAGGGACCGTGCAGACCTGAGTCCGCGGCGTCAGGACGAGCCGGCTCGCGGCGGGCGCCGTGCCCACGGGCAGGACAGAGAACAGGAGCCGAGGCCGCGGAGGGGCCTTCCCGGGGCCCACCTGTCTCTGTGTGAGCAGGGCACCTGGACACACACTCGCCCACTCTACACACACCAGCACACAGTGTCTCATTCACACTCACCCAAACACACTCCCTCTTGCACGCTCGCTGTCCTCAGCACTGCCCAGCTGAGGCGACAGGACATGGGCTGGTCAAGAGCCCTGTCACATGCCCAGGTGAAGAGGGTGAAGATGGAAGACACGGCCCCGAGCACAAAGCTGTCGGGCTCCTCCCGACTCCCTGGTGGAGCTGGCCCCCACCCAGCCTGGGGCCTACACCGCGGCCGGCCCAGCCCGAGCGGCTCCATGGCGGAGCAGTCCGCCCACCTCACCTGCGTGATGCACCGGCCACCTGTTTCCAGAGAAGCCTTTGAGCAGCCGTTTGGCCATGCTCCCATTTTGCAGGGACAAAAGGAGTGAGGCAGCTGGGCACGGCGCAGACTGGGGCCACCCCGGGTGTGTTGGACCACGGTGAGGGTCCTCTACAGACCCCGTCTGTGGCCCAGTCATCAAGGCCCCAGGAGAACCCAGCACTGTGGCTTCATTCCTGCTTTTCCCGGCCTCCCTCCCTGATGCCCAGGGCTCCCCACAGCCCGTCCCCCCTACAATGTGTGCAGAGGTCATGGCCGGTTCAAGCTGACCCCAACCAAACACGGTGTGCCGTGTCCACTGCTGACGACGCAGCCTTCATCACACGGTTGCTGGGCCAGCGTGGACCCCAGGAAACAGAAGTGGCAGAGGAACCAAGCGACGCCAGTCGTGGCGTGGCCTGTAAAGGGTGCGTCGGGGCTGCAGTGGAGGGTCACCTCGGGCTTGGTCTGCGTCCGGGCCAGCTGCTGCCCTGGGCATCTTGGCGACTGTGTGGCTTTTATCTGCCTTTCTGTGAAGCCATGACCAGTGGGGCCTCTCCTCCTGGTCTCAGCCTGAGGCATGGTCCCCCTGCTCAGGCGACACCCAGAACCTGCTGACACTGGGGCCACGTGCCGGGGCCCTGACCCCATAGTCCATCCGCTGCGACTGACCGCTTCTCCCCGTGCTCAGCCTTACTTGCAACCAGGGTGGGTTTCAGCTCCAAGGACAGTCCAGCTTTATTGTCAACAGGGTGAGTTGTGTCCCCCTCAGGGTGCGGTGAAGCCCCACCCCGTGGAGGGAACTTGTTTGGCGATGGGGTCTGTGCAGAAGCAGATGAGTGAGGGTAAAGTTGTACCGGGTTAGGGTGGACCCTAAATCCAGCACCCTCTGTCTGTCACACTCAGAGAGACAAGACGTCTGGCAGTGACACGGGGCTGGAGGGGTGCGTGTGCGAGCCCAGGACCGCCAGCAGCCCCCAGAAGCCGGGAGAGGCCTGGGACCGAGGCGGCGGCCCACGGCACGGGGATGCCGACTCCCGGCCTCCAGGCCTTGAGAGAATAAGAGAGCAAGTCCTCTGAAACTGCTCCTCACACAGCAGCTGCAAGAAGCATGCGCTTAAAGGCCAGGTGTCTGTCCCAAACGTGCCGTGCCCGTGACAGGTCCTGTCTCGTGACAGGTGACTCAGTGACCGCAGTGTGGGTGTGGGGAGAGAAGCGAGCTCTGAAACTCGCTCGACGGCTCTGGGAGGAGCAGATGAAAGTGCATCCTTAAATCTCCTGCCGCTGATTTAAGTGGAGTGAGTCGACCGTAAAAGAGCGTCAGATAAATCACATGAATTTAACAGAGCTCTCACCTCAGATTGTTTTATATATGGCTTCAAATTCCCAGTCCTAAACTCAAATCAAAGACGGAATATTTGCGGTTTACGAGAGAGAGAGGGGAGAAAGAGGGGCGAGGGGAACGGCATCGGGAGCCGGCACGCACTCTCGAGCGGCACGCGTGTACCGTTTTCATACTGAATGCGAATTTTACTTAACCAAATGACCCCATTGTGGCAGCGATCTGTGCTCTCCATCCAAGCCCTTGCCCCAAGGCTGGCCGTGCTGAGAGAAAGATCCCGAACAGAAGAGAAAAGGAAACAAAAAGGAGTCAGTCTTATTGTCTCCGCACGTGGCCAGCCTGGGCCCGCCTGTGACCAGACTGCAGCCTCTCTTGTGTGTCGTTATTGCGGGATGGAGCCAGGGACCGGGTTCGGGGCCCCGTCCACTCCACGCCCGTGAAAGACTCCTCCGTGTACAGTGCTGGTGACCACGAAGTTGGGGACAAGCCCCCCTCAGTGACCGGACTTGGATGGAAGGTCATGATGCAGGGGAGGCTGGGATCTGGCCACCTCTGTGGGTCGATGACACAACTCCAGCCGACGTGGGGACATTAGCTCTCCGGAGGAGACGGTGCGTAAGCCCTCACCCTTCCTCAGGTCACGCTGCTCCCTGCGTGGTTCCCACCGCCAGCCTTCCGGAGACGGCCCTCGTGAGAGACGGTGCCGTGCCTGCCGGTCTGCCCCCACCCCGGCGCGGTGGAGAGCCGGGCGGGACACGCGACACGTGCCTTGCTGCCGCTGCCCTCGCCTCCCCTCCCCTCGCCTCAGTCTCCCTTCCCGGGCTCGCCCGCACACAAGGCACCAGCATGACCCCCACGTCAGGCCCTGCGCCCGGCGGCACCAGGTCCGGGAAGCCTGCGCAGGTGCTCGAGTTCCGTCGGTCCTCCGTCGTCCACTGTGAGGACAGCTCGGCCCTTCGGGGATCCGTGACGTGGGCCATTTGGGCCACAGCCCAGTTGGCTACTGGAATGTGGACTGTGGTCTGGAGACACACCTGCAGGCCTGGTCACTCCCTACAGCCCCCAGGAAGCCGTGGTCCCCGGGACCTTGAGGAAAAGAAGCGTCTCGCGAGGTCACGTTCTCCGGCTCACACCCACAGAAGCCACTCAGCCCAACGCAAAGTGCCCGAGAGCCCCGCTGGGGCCTGGGCACCAGAGACGCCCCTGCCGCCGACCTTCCGCCACGCCCTCCGTCGACTTGAACCCACGAAAACCGTGGTCAGCTGCCCTGATCGCAGACAGGTTCCCCGCAGACCGTCTTGGTCAGCCCAGGCCGCCGTAACGACAGGACGGTGTGGGCGTTCACCCCTCATGGTCCAGACGCCGGACGTCCCAGACCTGGGCCCTGCCTTTGGTGTCTGGAGAGAACGCACACTCGGACTCAGAGACAGGCCCTTCTTCTGCTCTCACGGGGCGTGGGGGACTCTCCTCTCCAGGGCCGTCAATAGGCCCCGCCCCCAAGTGCGGTCACCCTGAGACCTGGAGCTGCGACTTGCAGATTTGGGGGCACACAGGCACTGGGCCCACAGCTCTGGGTGTGACAAGGCAGAGCCGCTTGTGAGAACCGGCAGGCAAGCCGGTGCAGGCTCCGGGCCAGCTCCAGGCCCAGCCTCGCACATGCCCCGTGCTCCTCTCTGTCACCGCCTTGTGCACGCAGCCCTGACCTTAACGGTCCACTCACTGGAGTCCTGGACCTGGGCGATGACCCGTGAGAAGCAGACACTCTCCTGGCTGCGTCCATGTTCCTGTAAATAAGCCATTTGCCTCCTGGCCAGTTTTTATCAGAGCTCGTCTTGGTTTCCAAATGATGGCTGAGTCTTTTGCAGAGAGCAAGTGCTTGGATTTTAGCAGTGAGCATCCATCCATTTTGGAATAAATGACCAAAAGGCACTTGTTAAAATCCTGATGCCAGCTCTAGAATGGCGGGCCTGCGTCCTCGCTGGTCTGAGGGCCGTCACCTAGACGGAGGTCAGCGCGCCCTGGGGCCACTGGGATGGTGACAAGATGACAGGGCCCCCACCTGTCCCCAGGAGTCGTTTTGCCCTCAAGTCCACGCACCTGGTAAGGAGGGAGCACCTCTCTCCCGGGAGCCCAGGGCAGCCGGACATTCCTTAGATTTGTCACAGGACACATTTAAATCTAAAGTCAAGGGAAGGGCTCAACCATGGCTCACAGGTTGGGTTACAGCCCAGGGTGTGCCAGGCGCTGCACCCACACCAGGGACACAGACGCTGCGACTGGACAGTCCATCAGAGCCCGTGAGCCCTCTGCCGCCGGGACTGAGCTCGGGGCAGCGCCGTCCAGTGTCCTGTCTGCCTGTCTGCACACACACTCGAGGGTCCTGCTTCTGTCTGAGTGTCTGGCCGCCCTGTGGCTGCAGTGAGCCCACCCTCCTGTGCGACTCCATAAAGGCACCGACGATCACGGCCACGAAGGCCTTGCTATGAGGACGTGCTCACACATGAAAGCAGTTTTCTTCTACCTCACTGTGTCCTCTGTTTTAAAAGCAGGGAAACATCCCCTGGACCCTCCAAGTGCAGTGGGCTCAAGAGCCTGCCGCTGTGCCCACTGGAGCACCTGGTTCTCCGTCCTCTCACACCAGCTCCCACAGATCCCGGAATCACGGACCTGGAGCAGCCCCCCCACGCTTCCCCGCCTGCAAAGTCCCTCCAGAGCTTTACGCTGGCACGAATGTGGTGCCCCCGGCCCCAGGCACACGCCTGGACATGTCTGTCCCTCTCTGTGCTCTCTGCTGCAGAGATCATGACAAGGCGGACCGAGTCCCTACCCAGATGACAGGCCCTGCCTGCCACTAACTCCCTCCGTGAGCCTGGCTCTGGGGTGCGGGGAGGGGCAAGTAAGTAATGGTCCAGCCCACGGACGAGCTCCCGTGCATCAGCCAGCACCCCTCTGACGCACTGTGATGGGGTGGGGGGCGCTGCTGGGCAGCAAAGCAACCCCTGAGGATGGAGAGTCTCCAGAAAGCTTCCCCCAGAGCCTCAGGCAAAGCCCGGACGCTCTGCGTTGCTGTGGATGGGATGATGGCAGCCCGGGGGACAGACAGCGCCGCGCTGGCAGCGACTGTCGGAGGTGGCAGCCAGCACCTCGGCTCCCACCTGAGCTCACGCTTCCTGCGGGCAAACCTCTTGGGGAAGCCCATCGCGTCTTCTTGGGATTTGATCCTGGGACGCCTTGGCCACACACCCGCTGTGGAGTCCACGGCTCTGAATGCAAGACCCCCTGGGAGCGGGGAGAGTACCTTCTACTGGGCACAGTGTGTCCAGGGTGGCGGCCTTTCTCCTACCTTCAGAATGTCCTCTAAGGTAGTGGCCGCGGGTCAGTTAGCAGTAAAGCGGGGGTGACACCATGTATGGACACGACTGTCACATAACAGGACAGAGCAGACGGACTCATAACTGCCTGCCCCATCCGTGCTTGGGGTCCTGGGAGAAGCAAGCACTCAGGTCCAAGCTTCCTGCTCTTTGTAAAGACGAGCTGTCACTGATGGCGACGCTAACAGAGTCTGTGGCCATCGGCCCCTCCGGGAGGCTTCCTGACTCGCCCTGCTCACACACGTGAGATGCCACCCTTTGGGTACCCCGATGAGGGGCCAGAAGACAGGAGAGGCCTCCTTTCCCCCGATGGAAAGAAACAGGCATGAAATTCCATCCAAGGACGGGCCGGAAGCTCTCAGGGCGGACGCAGTGGGAGGGTTTCCCTGCCCGCTGACGCCGGGCGAGATCAGCGACATCAGCCCATCTGAGCGTGTCCAGCGTGGTTCCAAGGCTGGGGCACCGGAAGGGGGCCAAATGTGACCTGGTCGCAGCCCGGCTCAGGGACAGACAGGCCGCCCGCTGGGCTTCAGTGTCCCGTTCAGGGTTAGCTCTGACAGCTCAGGGATTAGACAAGACAGCCTGTGCGCACACACGGTGCCTGACCCAGCAGGTCCCCCGAGGGACTTGCACTGTGTTCTACATCCCCACACAATTTAAGCTCACACTACGCGCAACCCTGAAACGTCACTTTCTTTTAGCTTAGGTTGTGGACAGAGGACGAAATGACCTGTGCGATCCAGACGAAGTGGGTGGCTGTCTCCACAGGCTGAGGACGGAGAAGGCTGCCTGTCACTGAGCCGACTACAACCATTCACGTGGCTCCGGAGGCTGGGGCGTTAGGAGCTTCCCGCCTCGACAAGCGGGGAAACTGAGGAAATTCACTGCCTTCCCCAGGTCCACGGCATCAGGAAGGGCTGAGCCGGATTTAGAACCGGAGGGGTGGCCTCAGCCAGCTGCACTCGCTGTCCACACACACGCGTGTTTCTCCACGCAGCCCGGGGCATCGGCCGGGTCCCGGCGCTGGGGCCTCCAGGGCGTGGAGCGTATGATCCGCCGTCCCCGCCTCCCCAGCCCAGACGCCCGCCGCCGGCCCCGGCGGTGGCTGCAAGAGCGTCTCAGACCTCCCCAAACGTCCCGGGGCACGGGGTGCCAATGGGCCCCAGGTGAGACCCAGCACTCTGTGCCCCGGGAGAAGCCTCTGCTTTAAAACAGCTTCGTTGAGACGCCTTCGCACACGACACAGCTGCTCATTTAAATGCGTGTCGGGTTTTCGTGCACTTGGAACGGTGACGCCACCACTAGGAAGGTTTTTGATGTGTTCTGCCCCCTAAAAGCACCCCGCACCCTCTAGCAGTCACTTGCCAGTCCTCCCAGGCCCGCCTGCTTCCTGTCTCTCTGGGTGTTGTCCTGGAGAGTCATAAATGGAACGTCTAAGTCCTCAACTGCCCTCAACACGCTCATCCGGGAGGCCGGGGCCGGGGCGCTGGGCTGGCCTGGTGCGGCGCCCGCAGGGATCCACGGCTCATGTGGGATCCGCGCTCGCCAGCCAGCAGGCTAGGTCAGCACAGTGTCACTTATCAGAGTCGTGCGGGCGCCCAGGACCGAGCGGAGGCTGGCGGACCCGGAGCCAATCCGTCCCGGAATGTCCCAGGGACAACAGAGCACTGAGTCTCACCAGCAAAGCTGCTGGAAAGCGGGCATCGTGTGCAGACACGTGTGTGATGTCCAAACACATGCCTGTCTCCACCGCGTGTGCGATCTCAGACCACGTGACTGTCTCCACCGCGTGTGCGATCTCAGACCACGTGATGTCCCCACCGCGTGTGTGA